>JBCFXI010000207.1:0-237709 GCA_038496175.1 Ampulex compressa | reverse complement strand
TATATATATACACACACATATATGTGTGTACGATTTTCCTTCGTTGCAGTAAGCCGATCCTCCTGACGCTCATTAGCATACGATAATTGGCAGCCTGTCGAACGAGTATCGGGCCGCGTTTCATCCCGGTCGGCTTTTCCAATTTCCCGGATAGGGCGGCGATACGTTAAAAATGGCCTGTGCCATATTTTCGACGGGGCGCGACACGTATTTTGTGTTGTCGTTTTTTTTCCCCTCACCCCCTTTTTTCCCGCTTTTCCTCCCCCTCCCCCCTCCCCCTGGCCCCGCCAGGGCGAGACGTCACGCGATCGCGCGACGGGCTCGGCCGAAGGGGGGTGGGGCCCAATCGTGCTCGTTAAAAGTGCAACGAGCATCGAATGAATGTAGTAACCGAACACGTTCATTATGACGGTCAATCGCGTCGCGATAATTCGGTTATCCCCGATTCGAGATGTTGATTGCCGCGGATTCATCGGCGCTTGAAAGGGAACGATTTGCGCTCGTTGATTCTCCGATGGAGGTTCGGTCGGGTTATCGATGCGACCGACTGGGATAATGCCAAAGCCCCCGATCGGCCCAGGAGGCAAGCGTCGCGCGGAGGCGCAGTTTCGAGGGGCAGCAATCGCATCCGCGCCTGTTCCGGCGGTGGCGAAGGATGAACGAGACGCAAAATTCCTGCTTTCCTCGATGCTTTTCGCCGGGTTTGGCGCCGTTAATTAAAACGTTAAAGCCGATTGATCGGCCGAAAAGGGAAATCACGCGTGTCATGCATACTGATGTAATAATTATGGCGCCGCATAATTGGCAGCGCGCGATTCCGCGCTGTTGGCCAATCGTAATAATGTCATTTGGCGAAGAAGGCGGATTTTTTTTTTTCGTATAAGCCGACTAACTTTTCCGATCGTAATAATGTCCGAAACGTTCACCGAGCACGAGATTAAAATCGTGCGCATTAACGATACGGTAAATGTTACATGCGTGTATTTCAGTGATTATACGCGTTCCGCTGATTTCAATGGCATTGCACTTGTTTGAGTTCCTGGATAATGCTCTATATTGAAACGAGAGGCTTCGATGGGTGAAAGAATAACCGTGGGATCCGTTAAAAGTAATACGAATCTGCGTTGTTGAATATTAACTATTGTTATTAAGAGCGAGGATTATGTCTGTGCGAGGGAAATTAATGGTTTAGCATCGATCGGTTTATTTCTAGTTTTGAACGGAGTTTTGGGGAGATCGACATTGATCTCTGGGACAACACTGCCGGAGCCTTCGATTCGTATTAAAATAGAATGTTATCCGGAATTGCAGCTGTAAACACTAAAATTGCATTTGCATTGATCGCACGTGGACGAATAGTTTTGTAACGCTCCGATTTTATCCCGTACCATAAACTTCTGTTAGTTTTACACGCATCCGGCATGGCGGAAAATTTTTCGAAATACCGTCGGAAGCCATATTTTTTAAACTGAAATAGTACCAACACCGAAGAGTAATCGATATTGACCTAGTCGAGTTCCAAAACTACCGCTAGTTTTTTTTCCTATTAAAGCTCACGGTTGAACGTAAATAAAAAAGATGGGATAGTGAAAAGGTATCAAAATACGCGTTTCTAACGGGTTTGTTTAGTGGAATATGCTTTTATTCGAAATGGCGGAACACGACATTATGCAAAACATTTTGTTCGACAACGAACCGGAAAAGTTCCCTTTTTTTTTTCAACAGGTTTGTTTTTACGACGCGCACTTTGTTGCTCGCTTGTTTGACTTTTAGCACTGATTGCCAACGACGAGCAAACTAGTATCCGATATTTAAAACTCCACGACTCAAATTTCGGCTCAAATTCTGATGCTTCGGCTGCAAACTTGAATTTATAACAACGATAGGCTAGCCCACCTCGCCTCGTAATTCGCCACGCATACGAGAGGAAAGAATAATCGATATTTTTTCCTCTCGCGCACCTTAAGCCCCCGTTTCGCGCCCCCCCCCCCTTTTTACGCGAACGCGCAACAAAGTTAGCCATTCCATCTGCGCTTAGGCAACAAAAATAAAAGCACCGTCGGTTGTTCGGGACGTGGGATTTCGAAACCAACGAAATCAAAGGCGCCTCTCAGCCTCTCCGAACAGCGATACCCGGACTACGTGCTCCGAAAAATATTCGCAAAAATATCCAGCATTTATTCCATCCTCCCCCGGAATTATCATCCGCGGTTTATCGCTCGAGAATGACTAGCGGCACCTATCCCTCCCCCCCCCCCTCCCTTTGTCGGCCCACTCACGATCCCGCTGTTGAGCCAACTCGTTCTTTGTTACAGAAGCCCCCCCAGGAGCGTGAGCCGAAAAATCGCGCGATAATCCAGCGTGCGTCCGGCGCGGACACGGGCGGAAGAATCCGCGGAAAATTTCCGGGGCGTATCAAATTCTATGGGCTCGGATTCGAGCGGCGTAAATCGAGTTAAGGCTTTCGACGGGCCGCTGCGAGCAAGTTTTTCCCGGATGGATCCGCGGCGCGCCTTTTTCCCGAGCGTAGCCGGCCGTGGGCCCGCATTCAGCAGCTTTTCAGCGCCCTCGAGTCCTGCGAGCATATCGAGTGAATCGCGATAAAGCACCCTCGACACGTCTCATCGCCGTCGTCGTCGGACAAAAGGGCCACGCTGCGAACACAAACGCCGCCTGAATTGGTCCTCGTCCAGGACCTGACGAGCATCCGGCCGCTGCCCGCTCCTCAGCTCTCCCCCAGCTCCTCCTCTTCTTCCTGGATCGCGGCAGGAGAAAAAAATCGGCCGCTGAAAGTCGCCCTGAGCCGCGGATCGATCGTCGAGAGGAAGAGGCGCCTACGGGTAGGAGAGGAGAGCCGGGATACTTCGGGTTAGGGTGAGCATTGTTTCTCACTTAGTCGACCTTCTGATTCTAGCTGGTTGCCTGGGAGGGGAGAGGAGATGAGAGATCAAGGGTGGAGATGGAGAAGATGTTGTAATAAACTAATGATATATAATAGACGATAGGTAGAATATGTGCTGCTACTTTATTTCAATGCGTTAGATAGAGTGGAGTGGATATATATGAGATATATGCGTATATGAAAATGTTTCGATCCGGTGCAGCATTGAGCGTCTATTTAGGAACACGATCTTTGTGTAATTGAATGGAGGTCTGAGGAATTTGGTTCCTCGCATGTTGCATGCACACTGATATGGATATATACAAGAGAGCGGCTTATGGTCGCTTAGAATCCTATGGTTGAAGGGCGCTTAGGAATGCTCGCTTAGGAGATTGTCTTGCTAAATCTATTTATGGGCTTTTACCGTTTTATTTTCTAAAAATGCTTAAAGTTGGAACGTGTGAGACGTCGGTGAAGATGATCATTCAAATGATTGGTCAGTAGGAAAGCGATAGTGAGGTTTTGGGTATTTCGATATATTTCATTATTTGTATTTCGAAATTGATAACATTTAAAAGGAGAACTTTTATCCTCCATCCAATTCCTTCATCGATGCTTCGCGGATGACATTGGGCGACCGAATCGATTAAACTCACGGCTGCTTTTCTGCTCTCTAATCTTTTTAATTAATCCGCCCGATTCAGCAATCTCTTTAAAGCGAAGCTTTTCTCTTGTTTGATTCTCCGAGAAGTTTCTTCGGTTGGTTACGGTGTATTTTGAAATAGAGTTTGCAGTGGAGCTCCAGTGTGAGTTGCGTGGAGGGGAATTGATATTACGTCTTGAACCGCGAAGGGTTAATGTCCTATGCCCCGAAGATCTAGGCGAAGTTCAGTATGTCGCTCGAGGGGTTTATAGCTTGGCATGAATATGATTATGTATCTGAAATGCGCCATAAAGCGATTCGATTATTATTCTTCGATGGATCCGATTTAAAGCAGTAATACATTCTCCACGTCGAATAACGTGCGGCGAATTTACGATCGATCGAAGTTGGATATTGGAATGCATTTTGATTGCAACACTGCCATATAATTTTTCTCCGGAGATGGACTGGCCGTTGTGGTAAAATTGAGTTGGAGCGAATTAAAAATTCGCCGGTTTCCAATTTTATCATAATTATTCTCCATCGCCTACATCGCAATGTCAAAACGGAAATTTCATGTCCGCGAGTTCAAAGCGCGCGATAGGTTTCACGAAGATTCTACTTGTTTTCGAATTCATAATAATATCGTTAATTCGCTTATAAAGCCGATGGTAATTTACGGTCTTCAATACGATAAAATTTCATTTCGATCGGCATATCTCATTAGGAGGCCGTCACTTCGCGCGTATATATCGGTCATAATGAATCGCAATTATTTATCTTATCAAGTCATTTTAGTTGCGATTCGTCGTGTAACGCAGCATCGATTCGCATCCGTCACATCTCATTATCGGACTCTAAATTTGTTACCGCTAATAAACGTTACATTCGTTAAAACGTATCGAGTAAATAAATTACGGATTATACATTTATCGCCGCGGGTCATCGTGTTTTTCGATCGCTCGCCCAATATGCTCGAAACGATAAATTAATC
This sequence comes from Ampulex compressa, assembly GCA_038496175.1. NCBI lineage: Eukaryota > Metazoa > Arthropoda > Insecta > Hymenoptera > Ampulicidae > Ampulex > Ampulex compressa. Next base: position 233,191 of record JBCFXI010000207.1, on the reverse strand, counting down.
CCACTGTGATAAACATGCAGCGCTGTGCCTTTGGGCCGTGCAAAATGAAAGCCTTTTTAACGGCAGCTTCTTTGCGCCGGAGTATCTTGCCCGGGGAGATAACATTTTGCAGTATCATTTAAGCCCCGAGTTTATTCCGCTCCATTCTCCGAATTACGCCCCTTTCCCAATAGATCTTTTTTACCGATAAGTCACTCGTTCTTCGTTACCGCTTATTCCCCCTTAAATTATTTACACGAGTCTTTTGCAAAATAAATATTACGCGTTTATTTTCATCGATCTTTGAAGGAAAATTTATAGTTCCATATATCTGACTTACTCCAGAAAGAAAGTACGTATTAATGGTAATCACGATGGGATCATCGCGATCGTAAACTATTCTTTTACGTTTCGAAACGCGCATAATGCTCCTTCACATCGACATTCGTCAATAGCCACGCCCTCGGCCATCGACGAACGATCTCCTTCCCCGCGTACTTTTATCCCGCCAAGTTAAAAATAATCGCGCCGCATTAGCCGGGGGATTATTTAATTAAAATGCATCCATCTTCCAGCACGGACGACCGATAATTCCGCGGGAGTTTTCGGCAGACCCATGAATATTTCGATCTCTCCGTATCGCCCTTATAACGCCCGTCGAGTCAATGCCAAATTAAAATCTAATCTCGCATCCCCGCCCGCGCGCTCCACCCTTTCTCTCCTTTTGTGGCTCCCTCGTCCTTATACACATCTCTCCCACCCTTCCTCCCCCTTAGTCTCGCCCTTTTTTCCTCCCCACCGTCCTTGTTGCGCGTCTCGCCTTACCCCCTCGCCGCCTCTCCTCGCCCCTGTACCACGCTTTTTCGTCCTCTGCCATCGCGGTCTTTCGATATCTGCCCTTGTCTGTCCTTCCACCCTTGCATTCCCTCTCTCTCCCTCCCCCCTTCTCTCTCTCCCTTTCCCTCGTCTCCTCCCTTTGTCTCTCCGATGCGCGAAGAGGAGCGTAATACCTCGCACACGACAGCCGCGATCGATTATCGCGCACGAGGCGGCCTTAGGTCGCGCCAGGAGTTTCGGCAAGTCGGCCGAAGAAGGTTTCTGGGAAACGGTGTCTCTGGCTCACGAGGCCGTATTTATCGTTCTACGGGGAAATTAGATCGCGCCGATTACCGGAGCTTCTTGAGCAGGGCCGAGGCGTCGGGCCTCCTCGAGGCTCTCCGCGGCTGCCTTCGGCTTTAACTCGCGGGCACGGCCGTGCGAGGTAATCCCGCGGAATTGGTGCCACGGTTTCTGGGTTACCGAGGACGGCGTTTCGACCGGGGCGCGTCGCATGGGCCTGCATGATTTACAAGGTCGCCAAGGCTGCCCCGCGGAAAAACATTCGGGCTCCCTGCCTATTCTACATCCGCGAGCTTTGCGGATGGTATTATACGGAAGTATGTAGATAGTGAGTGTTGTGTGATAAGAAATAAGAAACTGTGTTATAGTGAGTGTTAAGTATAGGGTGGGCCATTTAAGAGTTTGTCTTTAAAAACGCGATAAAATGAGTCTATATCGATATTAAACATTTTTTTTTCATCGTGAAGGTTGGAGTCTACGATTTAGGAATTTTCAGACTGACCAGCTGTTCAAATTTCAAGTCGGTCACACCAGTGTTGTCATATCCTGTAATTAAAAACAAACCAGTAGATGGCTTACCCTATAGTAATCTGCAATAGTAAGTATTATATGGTAATTCGTGAACACTGAGAATGTGCGCGTAGTATTATAGAGAGAAGCAAGCGATCGAAATATGCGGCGCTTGGTTCGGTTTCTGTAGAATAATAGACTGTCTTTCGAATTCAAGCCTTGCCCGCAACCGCGGCTTACTCGAGCCGCTGACTCGAGCTCTTTGCCATTATAGATCCATTAAACCGCGCTAGCCTAAAATCCGTTATCCGCGCGATCGAGTCGGCAGCTCGATCGGACCTGTTCCATTATCAAGTCGCATCGTGCATCCCGCACAAAGGATTTTCGTAACTCGCAGCTTCGTGTGCATAACAACGCGTAATGAGGGGCTAGGAAAGGAAATGGGCGTGTAAGTCTAAAGGAGAACCTCGGTTATCCGATCGGCCCGTGAGAATCTCCGGCGAGCACGCCTTGCCCTCGCTTCTTATCCGCGAATTTCGTGGATCGTAGATTCTCGATCGTTCTATTCGCCGCCGAAAAGCACGGATAACCCTGGATTAGTCGGGGGGGATTTATCGCTGATCGACGTGTTTTAATTCCGTTCAAGGCGTATTTCCTTTAGGCGCGCCATTGCGAAGTTCGAAGGCTCTCGCGCAATTATTGCATCGATAAGCGAAATCCGCAACCGCCTCGAGGCCGAGGTTTAATTCCTCGTTTGAGAAATCCCGGCGGTGGGAAGGGGCACGCCCAGGAGCACGCGAATTTTCGCAAGGGCCCAGGGCCGCGATTTACGCGCGTAATTAATCCGCTGTATTATCGCGGGGCGAAATAAAATTCGGCACGGCCGTGGGCCGCGCTTCGGCCGAGGCATAAATCCACGGACGGGATATTATACGTTGAAAGTTTGCGCAAGCTGCGCCGCCGGTATTGGTCCTATAAAGCTTTTCCCCATTCACGCGCTTTGCGTTTGACGTTGATATCCGAAGTCGTTTGCTCGTCAGCGCGCTTTTGTACGATAAATTATAGGATTCGCCGGCAAGCTGCGACTCTTGGCTCGGACTGCGATCCACTCGTGCGCCCGGCTAACGGATTAAATAAACACTCGAGCGAAGTGCAGCAGCAGTCGAGGCGGGCCTGAAATTACGTCCGGCGATCTTTATTAATTTCTGTTGATGATATTAAATACAGCCTCCTTGTATAAACGTCGGGAGGTACGATTGAGATAGGGGAGGATTGAGAAACCGAACGAAGATCTTCCCCCGTGTTGAGAATAATAACAAAGTTAACGATACCTCTTCGTCGGCCCGACTTCGATGGCTGATTTTATACCGGCGTACAATAAAAGGTCAAAGTTAATACCGATAACGTTTATTGGGTATAAAAGTTTCTACTGCATTTGCCATGGCGCGGTTTCTCCTGGATTTTTTCCCCCTCCTGCACGATGTCAAATATTTTTCTATTAGCCAAGTATAAATGGCGTTTCAATACCCAGTAGTAATCCCGGGTGTGGTATACAGCTCGTATTAATTAGCAGAAAAAAAAGCAGCAGGGTTCATTAAAATTCTGCACTCATCTGTATCAATTCCAAGAGTTTATAAATATTCATACCGGGGGATAGTATACTAAACGTCTGACACGGAGGCGCAATTTAGGGTAAAACATTCCGCTGGAATTACCCACAGGGGCCGGAGTGTCTCGAATGTCTAGCAAAAATTTCGTCCGGATTACAGGGCTTAAGGCGCATTTACGTTTGGCAGTCGGTGCAACGTGGTTATGACGGGTATCGATCAAGCGTTCGACGGCTACCGATTTCACGTCGAAACGGTCAGTCATAATTTTCATGGACGTTTAATCAACCGGCGCACGGTGCTCCCTCGTAATTCATAACCAAGGCTATCTAGTTCCCTCTTCGCCCCCTCTCGCCACCCCCCATAGCCGTGACAGCGAATTCGTTCGATTTCAGACAGCTCCGATATTCGAAACAATAATATACAACGATGCGCCGGTACGCGATAAATCGATAGCGCTTGACCGCTCGAGGGACCAGTAAGGAAATCCCTTTCCCTCGTGCGCGGAGTCGAACGCGTACTGTTCGCGTGACGTAAGAAAAACCTCGGGAAGAATGCGTAATTGGTTGTACGAAACATCGCGGCTGTACGGTGATGTAGTGAATAGAGGCTTGCACTTCCACGCGGGAGATCGGAGTTCGAATCTCGCCCATCATCTCTGACTTTTCCACGTATACTGTAACTCTGGTGGCTTGCACCACCTTAAAGAGTAGACCCTGCGCCAAATGATCTTAGCAATTGTTGCCAAAAATGAATTAAAAAAAAATTGAGAAGAAACGAAGCGCTTATTATCACCGATGGTTTTCCATGCGACATGTATACCGTAGATCTGGTGGTTCGAAACCCACCTTAAATAGTAGAACCTGGGCTAAACGACCTTAGTGATCGGTGCTGAAAATTGATTAGAAAAGAAACAACATCGCGGCTTGCGAGGTACAGTCAAAGTGTGACGACTCGGCTGTTCGCAAAGGTAGGGATAGGTGCGCCCAGTGATAGAGCCGCTTGGCCCCCGCGCCGTCGCAGGGGTTTCTCTTAATTTGAGCGTACAGTAGAAAGGGTAACTGGGTCAAAGACGATTCCTGCACGATTAACCGATTCGCGGGAAATAATGGAAGACGGGCACAATTGCCCGGCGCTAAATTTGCGGCATTATTAGATATTAATCTTCCCGGGGATATTTCCACTTATCTCGGGCTCTTATTTCCCGGGCTATTTCGGACGGCCCGGGGAAGGCGCGGAACTGGGGCGGCGATATTATGGCGACTTCGTGACGCGAAATTATAGCCGCATATAAGTGAGTTTAAACTCCATCGATCGGATTTCTCGCGACCTTCGCCACCTTGAAGTAAGATATACGTGTGTACGTGTTACGCGAAAGAACGGCAGGGTACACCACGTTCCGTTTTCCCAGCACGATCGCGTGATCCGCGGAATAGAAATCGCGCGTATGGCCGATTATCCAATGCTAATTACCCGAGTGATCGACGCTTCTGTATTCCAGTGCCATCGATGTACGGCCGTGCGAGACCGTTAATAACGCCACGCTATCAGCCGTGAGAAAAAATGCCACTCGGCTTTGTAACCGCTCCTCCTCGCAAACCGGCCGTTGAATAACGAGGCGGAGGTTCCATTAAAGCCAACAATGAGATACATCGGGCGTCTTTCGAATACTAACGAGTTACTCTTTCTCCGACATCTTGTAGATCCTATCGGACATCCTAAGGCTTCCGAACGTTTCAAACGTCATTCTCAGCCAATTGCCGTCAACCGTGTTTTCGTTCGCTGTTTTGAGGCGTATTTTAAGCCGTAAGAGGATATACACGTAGGAGTTTCGAGCGTCCTTGGTCTTCGAACGTACGAAAGTGTGCGTGTGCGAAAGTGTGTTACGAAAATTCTGGTGCATTTCTTTCAATGCTCCTCTAGTTGCTTACGTTGTTGTTGTTGTTGTTGTTATTATTATTATTATTACTGCTGCTACTACTACTATTATTAGTATTATTATTAGTATTACTATTACTACTACTACTATTATTACTGTTATTAATTATTATTATTATATCTCACCTGTTATACCGTTTTCTTCTTCAAGGTCGTCCAAACGCCAGCGTGTCCCATGAAGTCAACCGACGACGGCGTCAGAGTCGGGGAGAGATCTTCCTCGAGAGCCAGCGACACGAGCTCGATCTCCAGGTGAAGGGAGGTAGGGCCCGATAACCGAGAAGTCCCCGTCGGAAGCACGCTTTTCCAAGCCAGCAACATGTACAAGATCCTGCGCCGCGGCTCCAGCCGCGTATTCGTCCTTTGCGCGGTGGTCCTCACCCTGCTGCTGTGCCTCTATTACGTGAGCCAGGCGCAGGCACCCTCCACGGGCCCTTCGGGGGCCATTCTGAGCGACGAGCTCAGGTACGACCACGGCCTGACCTCCATAACTCCGGATTACGTCGAAGCGCCCGACGCCCAGGTCACCTTGGCCACCTGCCCCATCATCGTCCCCAGGAACGTCGACATCGACACGCAGCAGGAATTCGAGAAGTTCGACTTCCAGGTGAGTTCTGGAAACTACCTGCTCCTGAATCGAAAGCTCGAGTAGTTCGACGTACCCGAATCGCGCGTGTTCGGCTTCGTGGACATTAATGGCGATGAATCGCGAATCGAGGATGAGCGTAGCTCCAGCTTTTATCCGGCTTCTAAACCTCCCCGGGGAATTTCGATTGTGCGCGGATAATCTTTCGCCATTACTGCGAGCATCGAGGATTAATAAGCGGGGAATTAGCGGGCGATGAGCAGGGAGGAACTTTGGGATTTAAGCGTGGCCTCTGATAGGAGATTGCGTGCCTCGATGACGTAGGAAAGTCTCCTCGCGAAGGCGGAGATTTTCGACCAGCGCCGCAAGGAAGATCCATTATCGGTCCCGTTTCGCAAGGAAGAAGGTGCGCGCTAAAACGTAGATCGGAACAATAACGACATTCATTCCCTGGGAATATCATCGTGCGACGAACGATTATCATGGATTAATTGCCGGCCAACGAGGATTCGGCGTTTGAATTCGAAACCCACTTGATTTACGTAGTCCTGCCAAAGTGTTGTCGGTCTAACGCGGCGCCATCATTGGCGGACGACCAAAAATGGCGTTAGGTTAACAGAGTTTCGCGGGTGTTCACAATACACAGCCCGATACCGCGACCGCCCGCGTCCTCCTGATAATAAAATTAATTAATCCGGCTGATCCGGATAGATGGATCATCCGCGGCGCCACCGACATTCGCGGAAACGCGGCGTGTTATTTATACGTAAAACGGCGGATTCGATTAGAGCCCTTGGCGCTGGCAAATCGCTTTAACCGGGGGAGCATTACCGTGGCAAATGGGTCACTCGGTTATTTTCGCTCCTGACGTCGGTGACAACGGCCGGCCCGAAATTTTCCACTTTGCCGTGTCATTATCGATAATGACTCCCGTCGGCCGCCGAGGTTTCTTCCTGACAAACGGCGATTCGAGATTGCAAAGCCGCGAAATTTGTCCTACCGCGCTCCCGCGGAATTTGATTAAGCGCGCCATCGGCGCGAAGCGGGGGGACTCTTGATGCCGGGTAATCTAACAAATTGCGATTGTAATTACGCGGAAAATCCCGGGGAACAAAGTGATTCCTGGCCAACGATAAACGCGGCGGTCATCGTTCATCATCGGCGCCTTTGCGTCGCGAGTCGGGGAAACGAGAAATATCAGCGACGGTGGTGAATAGTCAAGTTCGAGCAGGACACGATGAACGATCGTTCGTTTCCCTGGCTCGACGATGTTTCGTGCCAAATTTTGTGCAACGCTTAGAACCCGGAAGGAGTTGGTTCCGAAGGAGGGTCGAGGAGAAAGATCTGTTTTGATGTCCATAAATATCCCGCAACCTGAAAAGCCAACCGCGAAAAATCGGGGATATATCACGGAGTTCCCTAATATTTCGGTCCCGTAATCAATAGTCGCTGTAGCATTACATCCTGTTAGATTAAATCCAGTAAATGCCTTCGGTTATTTCGATATTCGCCATTAGGGAAATGGCGCGGATTAAAATAATTCGATAGTACTGAAATTACGATACATACAGTAGAATAATGAAATTCGATGCCATATGTTTAGCCGCTGATCGATGATTCGATTATCGTTTGCACCAGGATATTATAATTTTCGGTACGAGATATAATTCGTTCGCGCATCGAGGAATTCCGGGATTTCGGTTCCCGAGATCCAATGGCGGCCGCTGGAAACTCCGTACTTTGTGCTAGTAGATCACGGACAGGGCGCCAAGTCCGCTCGTTTTAAAAGTACCGCGTCATTAGCCGCGAAACTTTCTTTTCTTCGTTCTCCGGAGAGTCTGCGGGACTCCATTGATTTAATAGCCGGCCGGCGTAATAAAAGATTTTTTTGCCTTAATTCCCGACCGCCGGGGGATAAAATCAACGGAATCTCCGGGCGATCTTGGGCTTCTACGCTGGCGGACGCCAACTTTGTTCCCTCTCGGCGTACCGGCTGAAAGTTTCGCGGAGATAAAGGGCTTCGTGGCTCCGTTCACCCGTGTTACTCCGCACCGGATCGTCCCGAGGATTTTGTCGGCGTTTTCGAAGGTGAACTGGGCGTACAGTGCGCCTTCCACGCGTATCGAACCTTTTGACTCGCACGTCGAGTCACGCTCGACGTAGAAATATCCCGAAAAAAAGTTTGGGTCCATTGAAACTCGACCGATGTTAAGGTTCGAGCGGTGATACAGTGTTTGAAGAGAAATGTGAAGCGCGAAGAGTTAATGTGACACGATTTGCGTTTGTACTCCAGGAACTCGAGGCAATTGCCATCGCAAGAAATACCTTCACTGAATATTATTCGTGGATGATTCTTCCGACATGATAGCCCGGATCGTTTCTCTTCTCGCAGTTCTTACATCGCGAAAGTAAAGCGTAATTGTAACCAGAGAGAATAGCGCCAAGAACCGGGAAGTTCGAGGGACATTATTGTTTCTCGCGGAGAAACAAACTTCGTAAATACAGATAGGGATGTTTCGAACTTTTCGTAAATATCTGTACCTGCACCTCCACTCGTGTCCTCTGTGCTACGGTTATTAAGCGTATGACTCTGTACCGTGTTAAATGCACCAACACATTGAATAGATATACCGAATGTACGCAGTCTAGGATTTTTTAAGTGCAAATGATACAGTCTCTTCGAACCGGAAAATATTCTGTGGTTTGCATAAAACCATCGACGTACAAATCCATTTTCCTAACTATCCTTCAACCCTCGATATAAATTCTTATATCGATTTAAGTTTCTCATTTCATCAGCGCCTATGATCGAGGTTCCATCTTGATATAAGCAGACGAGAGGAAATCTAAATATCGTTTACCTCCGTGTCAAAGGCTAATCGATTCGTAAAGAAAAAGGTCGTGGCAGGTGTCGGTCTCTAAAATCCAAGAAAATCGTTTTGGCGGAGCTCGTGCGACGGGGAGAGTTTCGGATGTGCCGGATAGGAAAGGTAATCTCTCCCAATTAAGGCGGGGCCGCGCCGGAATTAATGTTTGCACTGCCGAACTAAATAATTTCGGGGCCGTACGAAAGTGCGGAGGCAGCGGTTCGCCGTGCGGGGCGACTCAATTAAACCGACTGTAATTCGTTTTAATTGCGAGCCTCCTTGGCACCTGGGCATACCCGGTACGACGGTTCGATCGGTCGATCTTCGGGGAGGAAAAGTCATTTGGCGAAAGAAACGGATTTTAGAAGGAGAACTTCACCGACTCGCTCGACCCTTTTGGTTTGTCTTTCCTTCGCTGACATCGAACTAAGGCGCTGCTTTTCGGCTCGTGAGATAAAACACCGATCGATCTTCCACGTGAGCTTCGCTCTTCGAGCTAAATTCCTCGATGATATCACTTACGACTCTTTCCTTTCACGCTCGAAGTCTCGTTGAACCTCTGAAATTCTATATTCGGATTATTTACGATACTTTACTAATACGTGAATTTTGACTCTCGACTTCAATGGAGGTATGAAACGAGTATGAAGTTAATTTCAAAAAGAGCTCGCCGTAAGTAAATACGCGGTTCAGCACTCGAGCCACGGATCGTTTCCGTGCGCCACGATCGCACGCGTATTATTTTCACGCCTAACGCCCAACGGCCAAATTTCTGGGTCACGAATTTAATCCTGATTAGGATCAGCGCTAAATTACGCAATAAAGAGCTCGCTGATCGTAATATTTCAAGCGGAGTTTTTGTCGCCGGACTTGAAAAGCGGAAGGAAGCATCGCGACCGCGTGCCGGTTCATCGATTATTTATGCCCTCGCGTGATGAACGAGCCTGCCATAGAAATTTCTATCGACATGCACGCGTCGGAGCAATTCGCCGAATGCTGAATCTAGCTCGTCAGGTTTGTACCGGCGCCTCTCCGCGGTGGAATACGTCGCGAATCGAGGCGCCATTTTCGATAATGCGCCCTTTGGCCCTGCATCGATGGAATATTTTTACATCGAAGGAACATCCGTCTTGCTCCTTTTCTCCATCCGACACTCCGTATGAAGAATCGCTCCACGTATCGCTGTCGGTGTTTATGTAGCCGTGACGATGGCAAAAGAGGATTACGAATAAGCGTAATACTTCGCTTCATCCTCGTATCAAGGCTTAAACGCGCACGGTTCTACGATCATCCGGATACCGATTGGATATTGAACTAAGTAGCGGTCTGTTTGTTCCACGGTGCAACGAATAACTACACTTTCCTACAGACAACTAACGAACGAGGGATCTACGAGAATAGGAATTAGATTATTTAATCGAATGATCCAACAATATATCACAAAGTTTCCATCGGGTTCCTGCGATTACGTCTCTCCGCGATCGATCGCGACGTAAGGTATTACGCGATTACCGAATAAAGTACACGTTTCGCGTGCGCATGCGCAGTCAACAGTACGCTCGAATAGCGCGCGTTAATACGAGTCCATCGATGCCGGATAATGGTGCGCCGTTTGATTTGCAGTTGCCAAGCTTTGAATTCGCGTGCTTAACCGAATTCGCTTCTATCGGCGGGAGCGCGTTTCGTACGAGCACCGCGCCCGCTCAATCCACCGTCTCCGCAGATTAGTCGCACGGCCAAGAGCAATTGCAGTTAATTGGGACCGAAGGACGCTCGTTAAAATCCTTTTATTTTACGTTGTCAATCCGATGGGGTCGGGGGCTGCCCATAGAATTTCGATAATGGTCCCTTCGTCGCGCGATATATAGAAGGCACTTTCGGGACAAAGCGCACTCGAGCGCCGTTGGAAATATTTATCGGCGCCGATACTTCCCCGACGTACTTTCACCAGCTTATCTCCCACTTTGGGGAAGACGGCCGATGCGTCGTCGAAGCCGTGTTTTAATTAACGGGACACAATGGCTAAACAAGTCCGCGAGGATGGCTCCTCCCTCGGCGCAACCCGATATGGGGATCGGACGGTCGATTTGCGCGGACAAAGGAAGACTTCGAACGATTCGATCGGCCGACGAGATAATCAGAATTAATTTACGACTCCGCAGGGCCCTCGCTCGCGGTGCAATTATTTCCACTTGCCGTGGTTTCCGTCACGATGACTTGCGACACAAAACTAACGAGTCGTACTTTACTCCCCCGGCTTTGCAAGTCAATGCACTCTCCGTGCGTGTACCGTAACGTGTAACGATTACACGGATATGGGTGTCCCGGTATCGAGGTGATTGAACGGAAATGCGGGAAGATTAGGAGAGCGGAATTATTCTTAGGACGTTCGTACCTCGTTATTCGCGAGCGCATCGCGGATCGCCTTTCGGCGGCGCGATTGATAATTCCGAGTGTCCCTCCGAATCGTGCTTTTCCCACGTGTCACGCTCCCTCCTGCTCGAACCTGTTAAATCGATGTAAACGGGAAAAAGCACGGCTGTCAGAGCCCCTTCCTACGTTTATCCCGTTTTTTCGGCCAAAAGGAATATCAAAACGCGGCCGGGCTCGAGGATCGAGTTTTCGCGGAGAACGTCGAGGGAAATTTCGAGCGGGCCGCTCGCGTTTATCGTGGCTCTCGAGTTCGTTCGCCCTGCGCTTGCAAAGTTGACCGGTAATTACCGCAAGTCGCGAGCCAGTTTGTTGACAGCCAAAGAAGGACGTTTCCGAGCGTATCGAATAATAGCGAGCGCAAGCGGTCTGGCGACGTTAATTACATTAACGGTACTTCCAGCCACTCGACCTCGGATAGTTTAACGACATCACCGCCGCTCGTAATTACTCGTAATGCCGCCTAGTACTAATGAAAGGAAGAGTTCATCCATTCAGGGGAAGCGTGTCGCGACATACGTGCTACGCATGCCGCGCCTCGCGCCGTCTAACCGAGGAATTCAGATTCGATCGTCGAGATCTTTGGGTGCGAAGAGAAAAACGGCAAAGTTGGGAAGGGTATCGTAGCAGTTTTGATATCGTACTTCCAACCTCGCTTGCCGAGTAGTTTTTCGCGATAAATGATTATGGTTTTAGCGAGCGGTTATTCGCGCTCTTTAATAATCCTCCATCCGATTTCGTGGAGTTAAAGTTTATTCGACCAAATCGACATTCGTGCGTGAGAAGAAATCATTTTGACCACGGCTATCTGGCTGGGTAATTAAAGGGATAATAAATAACGATTAAGTTGAATTAATTAGGGATTGCGATAAAAATTAATCGTTTCGATAACTCTGCTGGAAACTTCTCCACGCCATGAACAACCATGAGATCGATGTCTACTATATTTATCGATGAATACTCATGTTCTTATCAGGATTATAAGATCACGATGTATCGATGAATATAAACAGCAAGGAAAAAGATGGTTTAGCAAAGGATTAACCGTGGGCGCTCGAATCGAGAGTTCGCGAGCTCGATTTCTCGAAAGCGTATCAACAGGTGTAGAGTTCGGTAATCAGGAGCGCCGACAATTAACCCACACGCTCGTAATTCGTTTAATTTCATACCGCATTGTGTATATTACTAAAACAAACAGCACCTTTGTTTTCTATCTCCGACCGTTTAAGCAAGATAATAATAACCTCATTAATTTCACGATCATCCCGCAAAATCCAGTTATACCCGCCGCGGCCGTTTTTCGCAATCGAGAAAAGGCAGATTCCCGAATAGCTCCAGGTGTGCAAATCCCGCAGCGCGCGCGTATTTAAGCTCGGATCGAGGCTCGAAGAAGGCATCGCACCGGAGTCTCGTCGACGACAGAAACACGCAGGCGGTTGCCGTAATTGTCTTTCTTTCCACAGCGAATCCTGGTCGATCGGCCCAGAGGCAAGAACCGGCGCGGAAGGCTGCTGGCCGCTTGAAAGGAGGAAAAGCTCGGTAATTCCGGTGATAAAAAAGCACCACGGTTGGCGGCATCGCACGTGCCGTATGTAGGGCAGGGATAATAACAATGTGCCATTCAGATCTCGGTGCGATGACAATCCGTAATATCTTGCGTGCACGGTGTATATTACGGGCCCCTGCGATGATTAACATGATTTTGCATTCGCGAGAGGTCTGAGAGGGGGGAGGAGAGGGGTGGGGAGAAAAGGAGGGAAAAGAGAAACAAGGAGGTTGGGTCTGGTCTTAATGTCCCGCGGTTTTTCGCGTCAAGAGCTACGCCTTTTCCGTCCCGCTGAGGTATCCGCATTGTACGTAGGAATTTTCATGACAATGCCGTCCTCCTTCGCGAATTTACGTGGCCGACATTTGTTTAGCCCCGAGTACTTCGTTGGCCGGGAGGTATGTTAACATCTCGGCTTACATATGTAAGCGCACGAGCGCACATATTCGTTCCACATCCCTGAATTATTAATTCTGCGGATATGAGGCCGTTGTTTCCATGGATTATTCTTTCCCCTCTTCTTCCGGCAGGTGGGGAAGGAAAACAGCTTTGAATGGCGGCCCGTTTTTCCGTCCTTTTGGGTCAACACGGATTTGGAAATCTAAAAATACGATCAAACTTGCCGATCGGACCGAGGAAAAACTTTTGGGTATTTCTATTCATGACGTTCCACCGATAAATAACGAATTTTGAGCGGTATTATTGCGCGTATAAAAACACGATGTCGAGTTAAATTCGCAATTCGGGTACGATGTTAACAGTGAAATGAACGATTCACTACTAGCGATTTATACGCGTGTGGAGAGTCGTACGTTGAAAGTCGTATATAAAGAATCAGCGAGTCGAAGAATTCCAAGTGTCGAGAGTATCCTTATATCTCATCCCTTTTACTTAAACAATCTTACTCCCACGATAATTCACGTAAACTAAGAATCAATTTCTTCGTTGACTTTAGAAGTTCCAGACGGTCATACCAAATCTACGCGTCTTCCATAAAAGAATTAAACGTGATCTCAGTGAGAGCAGAAGAAGCATTGCTCACGGATGCACTTTTTACAGTACACCTCTCCTAGCCCAAAATCTAATCGAAATTAAAACACACAGCTCGTTATTCTTGCGCCAGGGACGTAGCGCGAACTCTTAAATGAAGAGGCGCGAGGCTTCGATCGAGGCGTCGCCAGACACCGCTTTAAACATCCTCGCCGCCCAACCGCGCGGTCCGCGCGGGATCCGGGGCCGGGGGCAAAGTTGTCGCGACGAAATTCGTTTTTCTCCATTTTCCTAGGGGGCAGACGGAGGGTTTTCCAAGTCGCGTGTCGGCGCAGGAGACGCTCGAAGGCGGCGGGCTTCTCGAGTGTCTGAAAGCGGAGGCCGCGCAATTTAGGGCCAGGCCTCGTCCTCCGCCCTTTTCCTCCCCCTATTCGCCGCCTATCCGCTCCGCGCCCTCCTCCCCTCCGAGCCCCTCCTCCCGGCGGTAGACTACATTTCGCAATTTGCTTAAGCAAACCTTTCCAGAAATTCATATCCGCCGGCTGAAGAGCGCGACTCTTTCTTCCTTGCAGATGAATTTCGGCGGTGCATACCCACGGGCCCTCTCTGGGCGCGCCTTGGGTTCGATTCATTCGACTTATCTCGTTGCCATCGTCGACCTTCGGCGGTAAACGTACCGGCAATCTTTTGGACATGTTTATGTACACCCTGTATTTTCTCCAAGAGGAAGGGAGAGAAGGGGTATCGAGAGGAGATGTCGATAAGTCGATTTATACTCTAGGATCGTGGGGAATCTTGAAAAGTGTCTTCTTACCAAGTACAGCGATTTTTCTAAGAAACGTGTTTAGTGTTGAGTTTAGTGTTTAGTATTGAGGAAGTAGTGCGCATTGAAGGGTTTGGTAGGATGCTCTTTGCTCCTGGTTCTGCTGAACTTTTGTAACGTAATCCAAGCGAGAGCTTCGATGTCGTTTGCGGCTTTATTTCTTCCCTTACCGCTCGGAGGCTTCTGCCCTCCTTCGAATCTTTTATACGAATTTAGGATCTTGCTCTCTTGACATTTTCGATACAAGGCACCCTCCTATACCCGGTTCCTTATGGTGATGAAATTGAAGGTGGGCGTGACTCGTGATCTGCGAGGAGCTCTTTTGAAATATGGATAATACTTCCGTGCCTCTACTCCCATATTGAGTTTCCAATCGCATAAGCGGCCAAATTTTCCTGTCTTGCCCCGCTCTCTGGGAACTATAGACGAGTAATCTCGATATTACATTTTGCGTTACTACAGTGCCGCTGCACTGCTTCCGAGAACCACCGCGAATTTCGCGAAGTTTGTTCGAAACAAATCGTTTTGACGGATTGTCGGGGTCCTTCGCCAATGTTCGGCGCCAGATAATTGGGGGGTTACGTGTATGAATGGCGGTGTCCGTGGTGGGCCGTGAACGGATTACGTCTGAACTTTATTCCTTGTATATCGTGGGTTTAAATACGTACCTCATTCATCCGCTATTTGCAATGAAAACAAAAGATATACTGTAGGATCGATGTAGCTTACTCTCTATCTCACTTCCTCCTTCGCCTTCTATGCGTTTGGAAATTTAATCATTCCTTAATCGTATTTCTCAATAAACTCAGCGATCGTACCTTTGGATGTTCCGCTTAATCAAGCGTTATGGCGACGAGAGGAACTTTGCAGGTTTTTCGAGCCGGGCGTCGATTTAATTCGACAATAACGGAAGGTATTATCAAATTTGGAGTATTCTGCGTATGAGAAAGCGTACCTACCTGCTCTAGTGTCCGAGGGAGGGCACGTACGTGCTCGAAAGGACCGTACGTGCTTCATTAGAACCCGAGAGCCCTTTTTCACTACTGCATAAAGAGACCGGGGGTACCTCAAAAACACGTGTGATCCTTTTAGAACGTGAGTCGCTTTAATTCGTCTACGATTTACAGAATTAGCGCGGACCTCGCGCGCAAATTTCTGCGAGGTCCCTGCGAATGATTTATTAACGTCCAGCCAGGCTCGGGGTGGATCCTTATTTCCATATCAATTGCGGATATTAACCGAGAAGGTCTCCTTTGAGTCTCTCGATGCAACACGCGCATCGGAGCCTCTTCCACTTCGGCCCCGCTTTAATCTCGTCGAGGAGGTTTGTTTTAAATCGCAAATGGGGAAGAGACTAATTTAGATCTGAATTATGATCCGTGTAAGTAGCAACCAAGTTTCGCGTTTAAAATTATCGGCTAACTTTCGAACGTATTTAGGACGTCGGATATATTCAAAGAAAGAGAAGTAGCTTTCTGAGCGGGTAGTTACCTCGAGATGCACGAGCACGCGTTGTTCCATGCATAGAGGTGACGTCGACGAGCTTTGATCGCAAGTTCCAAACTAGCGGCCTTGCTAGTTTGCGCCGGAATCGAATGAAGCGCCGATGAAAGTCGCTTTGAACAGTTCCGACACGGAGGCATCGATCATCATTATCGATAATCGTGTTCTTCGCCCCTCTTATCGGCGCATCGGCAGCGATAACAGCCGTGGCGCTATCGGCATGTCCCTCCCAATCGTGCTTCGAATTGCAGTTCGAGGATTCTAATCTTTTGAAAATCTTTGGACCGAGGGAGCGGCTGGCGTTTATCGAGCGTAAGGAATGAGTAAACCCGGACGCGATCGTAGCCCTGGTATATATTTCCCCCGTCTTCTTCTTTCCAGCCCCACAAAGCTCGATAAAGCGCTTCCGCGTAATCCCCAAAGAAAGGTCTTTGTCGTCGGATTTTTCCGCGCAGTAATCGATGAACCGATATTCCATACCCAGCGCCGCGAGGCACCTCTGCTGTGGCACACCAGCGATTGGCATTCGTCGATAAGAATATGCCGCCTATTAGAGTAAATAAGCTTCTCAATGTACTCGACATCGAGCAGTTTTTCCTTTTTCCTCCTCCTTTTTTTCTTTCCTGTGGTGTACGAGACATTTACGATGGCTCGAGTTTGAGCACACTTGGTATTCATCTAGGCGTGGTTGTGTTTAAGATTGTCTGCTTTGGGCTCCGCGGATTTGGATCTTTCGAGGTGGAAAGGGGATATTATAATAATTGCTATACACAATGCGCCGCAGACCAAGTAACTTGGTCAATTTGGAATTGAGAAAAATGCGGGGAAATTAACAGCGCCGCGTTGATGCGAGTGCTCGTTTTAATAGTGCTAATTTAAAGCCCATTGCGCCTCTTGGTATGCTCGCGATTTTCAAGAGAAAGACGAAAAGTTTCTAGCCTTCCAACTCCAAGGGAATCCGCTTATACGCTACTCTCGTAGGAATAATGCCCACGGTATAAATATATATATGTATATCCCTCTGCCTGCATTAGACCGCGTTAATGGGAATTAAAAAATCCCTAGTACACTCCGAGGACTCGCGAGGTGCGATCCCGCCGTTTTTCTTGCCCCCTTCTTACTTTATCTCGAAGGAATTACCCTCCTAGGTGCACGCCTAGGAAATAATACAGGTTAATTAGTGGTAAAGGATGAATCGATGAGATAGTAATTGGTGGAAGCTGGGAATTACTCTGTAAATAAATTGGGGGCCATTAGCAAATAGAACCTGCGGAAGATCCTCGTATATCTTCACTTCTTACCATCTTTCCCTATATCTTCACGAATTAATGAAACGAATAGCAGTTTATGGGTTGTCCAAAAATCGTACACTCTAAGGATTCACCAATTTTTTAAATCGTTTTTATACGATACAAAGCTTTACATCGGGATGAAAACCAAACACTCTTCATCCTTCCAAACTGATTTCTCGATCGAACGTTCCTAATTCCACGATAATCGCGATGGCTCCGCATGCCGCCTTCTTCGAGTCTTTCCATCCTCGTTCCACCGATTCGATGGCCACTTGCGGACTTTGCACGACCGTGCATAAAGGGCAGGGTGGAAAAGGAGGACAGGAAATGTTCTTCAAAGAATCTCCCCAGAGCGCTCTTCTACCGCCCTCTTGATCCCGACGAGGTTAATTCTCGTGGCGGACGCAGTGCCGCGGTAGAGGATAATTAAAATACATGTATATTCAATAAGCCGATGGGAACGGCTTCTGGAAATCGAAAATCAGGGTCCACGAGGCCTGGCTCGCGCATAAATTTTGAACGGGGCCGCCGCCACTGGCTTTATCGCACTCGAGGATCCTTACGTATTGTGCATCGCAGCGAGCGGTTGGCTCCATGCAAGGAGACCTCCATGGTGACTGTTTCTCAAAGGAGTTTTTTGCGAGCATCCCTCTTCCCTGGCCTGCACCGCTGAATAATTCATATCATTAATGAAAATTAACTGCTCCATACAGATCGGCCCAGGCATCCTGCACGAGAGCTCAAAGCGAGGTGTATTTCAAAAAAAATATATTTATTCCTCGTATTACTCTTGAAAGTATCCCCCTGGTATTTATATACAACAGAGTATTCGTATATTGCATCGATACAATTATACATTCAATATGCACCGTTATTTTCAATAATTCCAAAAGCCAAAGCTCGATAGTTTCTCGACGATCTTGTTATTCACGATATGGCTCTCCCGTGATCCAATAGACATACTTTAGTTGCATCTTAAATAATCACGCGAGCCACAGCAGGCTCAGTGCGAATACCGAAGCGACAGAAACAAACACAAGATCCCTAAGGGCCTAGCATCTCAATTCCTCGCAACACCACCGAGACTCAGTCCCCAAACCCTTATCGACAGGTGTGTAACTTGAGTAGACAAGTGGATGCGTAAGTGCCAACGAGCATGCGTATTCTCCATATCCAAAATCGGTGAAAAAGCCTCAAGGAGACAGTAAAGAACAGACCCTATACCACCTTGCTAAATCATACAGACCAAAGTATACCATCCCTAATAATTGGGAATATTTACTCCACTCCAAACCCCGATATCCCTGCACAAAGTGCGCGCTCCTCTTCCCATCCTCTCTCTCTCCCTCTCTCTCTCCATCTTATCCCGTTAGATGGCTAACAAGCAGATCGGCCCACGCGGATCCCGGGGGATGGAAAATCAGTGCTCGAGAACTGGCCCGCTTATGAAAGCATAATTTCAGCGCGAGCTCTCCGCCCTCCGTCCTCGTCCTGCTCTCGCGCGCCTTACACCGGGAATAAAGGGCGGGCCGCGCGCCACGGAGACAGAGGACGTTTCTCAAAGAATATTCTCCGCTCTCCCTCTCTCTCTTTCTCTCTCTCTCGCGGCCCTCGATTCTTTCCGCCTTCTTCCTTCCATTTTCTTCCTCCGCCAGGCTCCTGGCCGATGGGATTGCTCGCCGGTAGGAGGCCGGAAGGAGACCGGGGAGACGCTGGCGGAGCAGAGCTGGAGAGCGAGATGGGGAGACCGTGCTTTGGCCCGACGTGGCTACCAGCCGGGTCTCCTCTGATTTGCAAAGGCATTTCCGGGATTACCGTTCTCTCTGCCACGTCACATTTTTTCCTCTCCCTTTCCCTCCTCCTCTTTCTCCTACTCTCTCTCTGTCTCTCTTCGCCACCGCGGCCACCGTGTCACCGGCATATGCATCCTGGTGCTATCTCGGTCTCTCTCTCTCCCTCCTACGCTTGCTGCCAGTCTCCTTCTCTCTTCCTCTCCTCTCCCCGAGAGCCCCGCCTCCGCCTTGTTTCCCTCGGTAATTGAGCTATTTTTAAATCCACTTTTCGCTTGGACCGCTTCTAGAATTCGCTCGTACGAGCACGGTGATAGGCGAGGTTTTATATCGGGCTTTTAATCATTTCGCGCCGGCCGGTTTTTCCCGCCGCGACACGATGCGATTGCCGGCGAGGCGATGAGCGGTTGTTCTATGATCGCGCTGTGCCCGATGAGCGGAGACCGTTTATACGTGGTTTCTTGGCGTCGATCGTAACGATGGATAGTTGCGAAGTAAGGGAGATATACAGCGTGCTTTATGGACGATGCTTATAATAGGGAATATGAAGTATTCTGCAATCGAGACGCGAAGATCAAAGCTAAGAGCGTAAAGCGTTGCCTGATAAACGAGCAATTTATGGAGAAGTACGAAAAGTTACCGGAGGGAAATTATGTTCTTTCGAAGAGGAAAGGATATATATTTTCCGTTCGCGAGGATATTATTAAAGTACAAAGAGCGGAGAATTCTGTACTATTATTTTATAGACAAATATTTCTTACAATTATTAGAATTGAAGCTATTAGATCTCTCAAGATCGCCTTGAAAAATCCGGTCGAACGTCGGCGGCACGAAACCGCCTGCGCGCGTGGAACATTTTGGGAGGGGCCGGTCGAAAATTTTCGCCAGGTTAGGCAGTAAAGTGTCCTGCCAAAATAGGGGGTGGATGTAATTCAAGGTAAATTAAGTTCCCGACAAAGTTGAGGAACTCCCGTTAGCTCGGCTCTCGGCGTGCGCCACGCCTATATGCACTGCCTGGAACCGACAACTTCCAATTTTCCACGAGCGGGGCGAGCGTCAATTAAACAGCGTCCACGGAGGTCGCGGTGTAAACAATGCGAAATTCAATAATTCGAGCCGCTTCTAGCGCACGCAGAACTCCAATATTTGACTCGCTCCTGGATTAAGCGCGAAAGCTCTTCGTTGAACTTTCGCGATTGCCTCTATCCGCGCCCATCTCCCAGCTGTTCCAGGGGGCGAGAATCTGGGCCGTTACATCGACGATTACATTCCGATTAAATCCCCATCCTAATTGGGAGCGGCCCTTCGAGTCTTCCCTTCTCTCTAGTTTTGTGCAAAATCAATGGGGCGGCCCATCCTCGATTTAATGCCGGTTCGCCGTAGCTACTAAGCTCCCACGCGCCAATCCCACGATCGAACATATAGCGATCTTTGGCAGAACTTGGAAAATCGAGGACGGATTTAAAGAGCTTTTTGATTCCGATCTTTGGCAAACGCGAAAAGGAAAGTTTAGAAGAGATTTTGACCGGAGGACCTGGATAGCTTGGAGGTGGTGCAGTCGTCCGGCAAACGAAAGGTCCCGGGTTCGAGTCGCGGTCTGGTTATCCGATTTTTTCCTACGCTTTTCTCGTATATACGGTTCCTCTGTACCTTAATTCTTAAATTTCCCCAATTTCTAATTCAATATATTCATTCCAAAAATTAAAGATATGTTATTATAAAAATGATGTCCTATACGCGAATGTGGATCTCATCGATGGAACTTTAACTCCAGAAAAACCAGCAGGAGAATTAGCGTAAGTGTAAAAATGTACTCACTATGACCATTATCACGTGTTATTACGCGAAAAGAAAATATATTCACCTTGGAATCGAGAAAGTCCTCGTCTTCGGCATACAAAATTTCCCCAACGCCGTGCTTTTGCATCTCGAAGTGTATTCTCCAAGCATCATCGTCGATGGAGGATGATAATCAGGACGATCGGTACAAAAAGCGAAGGGAGGTGCAAGGTTAGGGTTATCCAGCGTATTTCCCGAAAGTTCCTTGTTTTCCCGTAAGTTACGACCCGCTACGGTTTCACGCGGCGCAAACCGGCTAATTACACCGGGGTACTAATTCTCGCGGTCCAAGGGAGCGAGCGCCTTGGGTTTTGGTTTTCACCTCCGGCCGCGTGTAACGAGCCGAACCCTCTAATTGAACTCCGCAGGAATGCTCCTACGGAGGCTCTCCATCAGAGAGGATTACAATACGCGGGTAACCGTGGACAAGCAACGCGGTGACAGGTAAACGCAAGCCGCATACCCCTGGTCAAGCACGCCGGCAAATATCAATTAGCCACGCTAATGAGAAATCTCATCGTTCGTCGCTGTTAGTTACGACCATGAATATTGAATCGCGGCACTGTCCTTCTCGGTTATTTACATATTAGCCGTATTACTTTGTTTCGTCCGCTTTTTTTTCCGAAATTTGTGACTTTATCGTAAAAAAAAACTGATTATATGTTTATGATTCTTATGTTTCTATGGGATTATGTTGATGGATGTCCAGGTTTATTATATGACGCCTGTGATGGCGCATGAATTTTTCTGGGTGTACTTTTGTCATTTTGGATAACAGTAGTCGCATCAGTATCATCGATTGATGTATTATTAGTTATCGATAAATAAGTTATAAATCGATTCTCTCCTTAATGTTATTCCCCGATGTCTTTCTGGCCTACTTGTTGCTTCTTTAATGTTATTACTTTATCTTTCCGTGCCAGCGGCGTTTGACGCCTCGAATTCATCCTCGAGCTTGTTCTCGCGGAGTGGTAAGACAGGAGAAGGGCCACTCGGAAAATTTGTAACTAAAGAACTTTACCTGCCGCGGCTAGAAGTTCCTTCATTCGAGAATACTTGCGTGGCAACGTGACAATGAAGTAAATGCACGTCGGTTCTTTTGATCCTGCCGCGTATTGTTCCTCGGCATCTCATTGTTCTCCCGAAACTTTCGAGGGTAGTAACAATAAGAAACATGAAGCCGGAATATTGCTCGTGACGCACGGCTGCGGTACGAAGTACTCTGCTCAGACGTGTGACTTAATACGCGTTTAAAAGTCGAATAATCGCGTAATTTTAAACTCGATGATTCGCACTCGTACGCTGTATCACATGGATTGACATTTACGTCAAATTCCAAGATCGCCCAGTGTGATAATCCACGATAAGATTAATTTAGAAGTTGAGAGATCCAACGGCTCTTAAACATCGATTTCGACTCACGGGAGGTTGCACGGTGCTCGTTGGCGGAAATATATAATTACCGCCTGGCGGCAGTAGCTCGGAATTTTCGCGTTACTTTGCATTTTTAATATGTAGTCATCCCTCGCGCTTAGGACCCTTAATGGTTACGACGGTTTGTGGCGTGCCAACGCGTGAAATATTCACTTAGCCGCGTCAGCCGTCTGACCATTTACAGAGCAGTGCCACTTAACTCGTTCTCGGAGTGTCTTGGCAAGCGGCACCGGAACTTCCGCCTTCGAGTTCATCCAAGCTTCCTTCGATGTCCAACTTTACGCTATTGACTCCTTATTTTGACTCGCAATTTCTCGACCTTGCGTAACTCGGGCAGGTGAACTCGAGAAATCGGAGTGTCAGCCAGGCAATCTTCTTCCGGCCAATCACAAATTTACCTCGAGCGCAGTCGAAGGGTGCAGCACTTCCAGCTTTGGTTTAAATCGTAATACAACATCACGTCCATATCGGCTTATTTAAAATTTGGATTTTTTGAATATTTGACCTTTTTTCCTGGAATAATGTAACTTACTATATAACGATAGCAGTTATATAACTTATTATATAACGATCGATCGATACTAATGATCGATACTATCATCTCCCTTGATCGGCAATTTATTCGTTTTTGCCAAAAAAATCTATCCAACGGACCACCTTAATATATACCCGCTTCCAGCGTGTCTTAGTTCCTTAATACCCTGATTATTTATATACGTAGATCCCGGAAATCTCGATCCGCGGCTTAAGCAAGAAATTTATACCTTAGATCGGGCGAGCTTCCTAAGCGCTGCCTGAGTAATGTTCTATAACGCGATAAACCTCGTTTCTCGATCCGGGTGGATTCTCTTCCAGGAGTCCTCCCGACAAAAGGCAGCTTGTGCGAGCTGCAAGCTACACAATCTCCGGTATCCTTGTCGCTTGACTTCACAATAAAGCTGCTTGCTCGCTATCCACCGTCGTGTATGTATCTCCAGCCAACGTTGTCCAACTTTTTACGAGCGTAGTCGCTTTTATCCTCCGCCGTTCCTCTCCGCGTCTAATCTCGCCCGCTGTTCCTTTCGTCCGCCCGAAAAATCAGAAAACAATGTATTCCGGGCGGCGCTTTTCCGACCAGAAAGGAAAACTTAGTCTTGCTGCGCGGGTTTTCGTTTCGCGGCAGAGAAAAGGGAGGAACAGCATCGCTGGCGTGGACGTATATGATGAGAGAATATTTATGAATTTTGTCTGGGCTTTACGTGACATTTGCGAGACGCGTATATTTATTAAGTATACATATTTATATGTACATACATATTTATTAAGAAAGCATATTCAAGAAGCTGTTCAAAGTGGCCAAGTCGGATCAAACTTTCGATGATTCTTTCTGTAGGACGTAATTTATAATATAAGTTTTGATATTGCTTGGAATATGGAAAATGGATTAGGAAAATAAAAATCTGAAAGGTACTATTTGGGAGGTTTGAGAATAATCTATATGCGATCATGCATCAGCTTGCGATGTTGGAGTTTGTTGGATACTTACGAGGTACGCATTGCCGGGAAAAATTTAGACTCACGATCCTCCGATCGTGAAGCTGGTTTTCACGATGCTTGTAGCGCGGTAGGATGCTCGCTTCTATGCGAAAAAAGAGGACGGAGAATGAAACTGCGACTGGATTGTGCGGAGCGTATAACCCGCTCGTGTATCAGACTTTATTCGAGTTTACCCGAAAATGTTTCTCCATTCGGGGCGAAAAAAAGTTCGCCCTAATACGATAAAATCAACTGGCGGACATCCCAGAAATAAATTATGGCTCTCCCAGAGATTCTCGGAGCTCGAGAGCCACGCACGTTATATACGGTTCATCCGAGAACTCCTGTATACGAACACCATAAAGCGGATCCTTGCGAAATTTCCGGTCGAAAATTGATTTCGCAAAGTTCCACGAGACTCCTTCGATGAGAAGTGTATCGGGTGAGAGGATTTTTCGACTCGTACGAGGAATATGAAGTGATATGTAGTGCGGACATATCCATTGTGCCATTATTTGAATTTTTTAGTTCGAGACCGTTGACTTAACGATCCCCTTTGAAATATGTTCTTTGTAACGAATATGGAGAAGCTTCAGGTGGCGCTACTCGCGTATGGAAGACGTGAGAAATTCAAGCGAGATCAGTCCGTTATTTGCATCCGCTGCTTCCACGCGCGACACTTCAGCGAACCTACTCGACACGTGCGACTAGGTTTGACCGTTTGAGTGGCAAGAAGCGTCTGAGCACTCCTCCGCTTCGCACTTGAAAAACGCGATGATTCGTATTTCACCTTTCTCCGACACGATACGTTTGTCTTAGCGTGAATATATACGGAAGTCGCGACACGGGCGTTGAGAAAACTGACGGTGCGCTTTCTCGTATAAACTCGTACGAAATATAATTTGCTGGGAGTTGTATTACAAACCTGATAACAGAATAAGATAATTATTATTTTGTCTATGCTTACGCTTTAAACTTTATTTAAGCGTTAACTTTATCCAACACTTTATTTTTGCACGATACTGCAGAATATTTATCTCGTATCTATACCGAAGATTAAATACCCAACGAACGAACCTATCGTAGAGTCGAACAATTTTCATTTATTCGCGAAAGCTCCTATCGCAAGGTCGGACGATTTTCCTTTATTTACGAAAGATTCTCTTCCAAGATCCATTTCAGCATACGCGCCCGGGATGGAATATGGGAAAACTTCACTTGGCGCGATTCATACATGGATGCGATACGTTCCATGATTTGCATCCTGGCCTTCTTTGCATGACCCCACGGCGAATCGATGCCGCCTCCTCTTCGCTTTGGCTTTCCGGCTCAAAGGGAGACATCTGGGGACGTCATCTTAGCTACGATCCGCAAACATCCGGAGGCGCGTAGTGCGTCCACTTTGAGTTACATTGCGCGAATTCCCTCCTCGCGTGTTCATCCCCTCGGCGCGCATACATTTCCTTAACAAAGTGGCTATACTGTATAACGTTCGGCCAGCTGCCGGCCTGTTTGCACGTCAACCCGGATTATTATCGCGCCATTCGAGCCTCCGCGCTTTGATTCCACGTGATTTCCTCTTATCTTGGCGATTTTCTGGAAAACCCTGGCGAATCCCTTTTAATCGTTTATTTATCAGACTCCGATGACGTAAATCGTAGGAGTTTCGAGAACTTTCCGATTCACTACTCCCCCCGAGTTCAGTGCTTCCGTGTCGTGTAGTTATGTAAGCATTCTAGAAAATGGAATGGTAAGAGACCATAAGTAGTACTCTTTGGACAAGCTTCTTTCACCCTCCTAGGATAATACGCCAATTAGAAAAAGAACATATCCATCGGGAACCGTGAATTCCTCTTAAATACTCGTGCAATTCATGCTCGTAAATTACCGGCTTCCGCGACAAATTGAATATCTCCGACCCTTCGGGCCGTCCAACTTGTCGCGGGCAGAAAGTTGGCGGGCGAAAGGGAGTCGCCCTCTCGCCGGAGCCAAGGGCGCCCTCGCGCACGCACGCCCCGAAATTGGGGGCGCCAGAAGGAGCAGGAGGGTTGGGTGGGGGGAGGGAGGGTAGGCGAGTAAGTTTCCGATAAGTATACGAGGGTGGGACTTGCGATTCGTCGAGGACCACTTCTGGCAAGACTCCTTTTTGTTCCCACCTCGTCTGTGCCGCGTCTCGCCGCCCCTGCGCCTCGCTTTCGTTCCCCCTTTTATGCGCACGTCAAAAGTTCACCACCGAGGAACACCCCTCCCTCCTTGCCTTCCTCGCACCCTTCTCCTCTTCTAGTTCGAACGAAACCGTATTTCTGCCGCTGTGCCTCGCTTTTTCACACGGACCTCCGCTATTTTCCGCTCGCCACGCGGTTTTCCACCGCGAGGTATTGCTTCGCAGGGCCAGGACATTTACTTCTAGGGCTTCCGTATCAATTGGCGCTCGCGTCGTGATCAGGTACAAAGCTCTATGTGGATTATTGTTTATGTATGTATATATATGTTGGGTGCGCAATTTTGCCTGCGTCGTTTTGCTATGGATATATTATTTTTTCCCGTATCATAAGCTTTGCTGTATAATTTTTCATAAAAGTTTTCGCACCGAAAGTATCGAGAATTTTTGAAGAAATTCTAAAGCATTTATGAATTGCGATCGAAGATCATAGTTCTAGAATGATATCCGTTAAGGGCTTTGCACCCAGAGGTTTTAATGCCAGTGAGGAGAAAAGACCAGGTTTGCCCTCGGTTTGTAGAAGCTCGTAGAGCCCCGACAGGAACCAGATCTTCGGATTAGATTCTGGGGCCGGCATTTCAGGAGAATATTCCAGCGAATGCTCAGACCTGGTCGTCGACGGCGGTCGAAACGCGTAACATCGATCATTCTCGCTAACTACGGAAGCACGACCCTTCCGTGGCTGACACCCAATCACGGTCAACGGGCTTGCGGCGTAGTTTTTGACTGCCGGCAAATAGGAGTTTGGGCCCAACAAAAATATCAACGTCACATTCGCACAATGACACGAGCGAACAGAACGCGAGTGAGGCAAGCTGTGAAAAAAAAAAAAATACGTTGTTCAATTAACAATTGTTTCGCAACAGATCGGTACGTGTCGTGCAACGTATTTCTAGGGCAGCCCGTCGATCGTGCGATTTCACTTCGCATTGTTCGTGCTCGCGGCCGAAATTTACGCGCGTTTACCTTCGACGAATGGTTACACGCGACCCTTGTCTTTGTATATATATTTATTAAGATTCTTAGAAGGTTGGAAGATTTTTAATATCCTTGCGCGTATAATAAAACTCGAGGAATTTTTTTATGATAATTTTTATCCCTCTGAGGACAAGGCGTGAATCTCTTGGTGCGATTCTTTTTGCAAAACTGAATTATACACTCGAATCTATGACAGTGGCTCAAAGTTACTCCGCGAAATCGCGAGAGATAGTCGGAAAATTCTGTTATTTGCGTCACCAGCCAACGGTTCTTTGAACTTTTCCCAGGCGCATTGCCTGTACGGTACGAGCATCCGCCAGTCGATGGCCACCCAAATTTCTGCCTGACTTTGAATTGCCCGCTCAGGAACGTGACAGTGGTTCTGCTCATTCAATTATTGCTGGACGTACAGAAGGGAATGCTCCATCGAGCGTGACACGAGCCACAGAGGGGATACAAAGTGAAACACGCAGAAATTGAAATCCAAGGGAGCGAAATACGCGTGCACGTCGCACATCTCGACGCAAGCCCCGTGAAATGTCATCCCCTTCGGTTAAGCCGCCCGCGATTCTCTTTGGAGCTCGATGACAAAGTCTTTTTCCGAGTTTATAAGCGGAGGAAGTGTAGCCACGCGCAGATTTTTTTCTCTCAGTCCCTTTTATACTACTGTAAATCTTAATCCATCGCCATCTCGATGATCCCACTCGTTATGTACACTCTGACGTCTCATACCACAAGCCCAAAAACCTTCCTAAAATTTCTCTGTCCTAAAAAATTCCCAACGAAATTGTATTACATCAAACCTCTTCTCGTTTATACATTAGGCCTTGACCGCACTTTGGACCCAAGACAATTCATGAATATGGTCCTGGCGGACCTCATTCTCCATCCGATTATATTAGAATAAATTTCCAATCGCCAAAAAATAATTCTTGGCCACTCGATGCGTGGTTCAATGATTAGTTTATTAAAATTCAGAAATAAATGAAAGTAAAAATACGAAACCTAAGTCGATGAATCGAGCAAAGTCAAGATAAAAGGCGTGAAAAACATAGGACACTGGGATAACCAGACCAGAACGAGCCTTCTCTCTTTTATTCTTCCCAAGCAGACTACGCCTTTTTCCATTTGTCGAATCACATTTGTCATCTGTGCCTATAGAACGCGACGTCCCTCGCGCGGCTAAAGCCCGCCACTCCCCACCTATACTTACCACCGACGACAATCGCGCGAATCATCGTCATCGAGCATAAAGTCGTCATTGTTGCATGTCATGTCTCTGCGTTACAGCTTCCACGCTCAACGCTCCCTTTGAATCGCGGTAATTCCGGCGCACGGCGCATTCTTCCTTTGGCAGAGAGGCGCGTTATGGATAAGCCACGTATGCGCGGTTATCGTGTCGGATGCTGGGCCAATCAGAGCTCTTCCCCGGAAGCGTTTCCGTCGAAAAGCGTGCGCTCGACGAGGATCGCCGCTCAAAGACTGGCGAAGAAACGCGGCGGCCGCTTGGGGACCATCGAGATTGGCCCAAAGTTCGGCTCGTAAACGCCGGATAATTAGCGGCCGCGCGCAGAGACCGGATGGATATTCAGAATCGAAATAGGAGCGGGCCGAATGCACGTGCAGGAGCACCGCGTATGCCGAGTTAATCTCGCCGCGGAATTATCCACGAATGGCCGCCTCGCCGTGAGGCTTTCATCCCCCCGTGAATGATTAGATATCGTTGCGCCGGCTTCGCTCGAAATCGCGCTCGCAGGTTTTGGGTTAAAAGGGGAGGAAGCGTCGAGTGTTTTTCGATCATAGCGTACCGATTGTAGAGTGAGATTACGAGGAATATGATGGTCTGACGCTTCGGCATTCGTTGGGAAGAAGCTGAATATAGTTAATCGATCGTAATAAGGTAGAGACCTTTTTTTCCTGCTGAACTATTAGGCGTACGACTTTGCTCGCGACGATCTTTCTTTCTGAAGTTCGAGACTTGGTAAAAAAACTGGTTATTCGTTTATGATTCAAGGTACTGTTCATTCTACATATCGTTTGGAGCTTTATCGATGCAAAGATCGTGAAGGTAATACAGAAACCATTAGCGTTGTGTAATAATGGAGAAAAGCGTGGAGAAAGAGGCGGAAAACCGAGGGATATTCAAAATTCCTCGGCGATCGGGTCGAATATTTAATTCTGCTGAAATTTACAAATCTCGAAACTTTTGAATGCGTAATTCCATCGAGGGGCCGGGCTGAAAATAAACGTCTCTCTTTCCGCTCGGCCCG
Organism: Ampulex compressa; assembly: GCA_038496175.1. Classification (NCBI taxonomy): domain Eukaryota; kingdom Metazoa; phylum Arthropoda; class Insecta; order Hymenoptera; family Ampulicidae; genus Ampulex; species Ampulex compressa. The sequence goes on along the minus strand of JBCFXI010000207.1, from coordinate 203,954 downwards.
ATCGGCCCGAGGATTCGGAAGGGAACTTCCTGAATTTAAATGAACCTTCTTTCCGCGCCGATTTTCACCGGCAACTGGCGCGTAGACGTTATTCGAATTAGCGTAATCTGACCGAGGTATCGATTAAAAGGGAGACACCGCTCGAGTTCGTGGCGGTCGTTAAAGACGTTCGCATGCTTACGCTCTTCCAGCTTCGACCCTCGTGCTTCGTCGTTGTCAGGAATACGTGGAAACACGGCTGAACGAGGTTCTTACATAAATGTCGTACGATCGCACTTACATTCTCCTCTTTCTTTTCATCTCGCTCGTCGCAAGTTACTCCTTATCGGTATGTTATCAACCGAGATCGTAGAGGAGAGTTTCGTTCCTCATGAAAGCTGTATTGGAATCTTTTAGTTATTCTAAAGGTCAATCGTGAAATAGCTGGCCATGACTGTATCGATTGGAAAGATCATATACGTGTTTCACTCTCTCTCTCTCTCTCTCTCTCTCTCTGTCTCTCTCGTACCACTATCGATTTTCCTAAAAGCTACTATTAGTAGATCAGAGAGATTTCCTTCCTGTATCTCGGTTTATTTCAAACAAATAATCGAAACCTTGTAAGGAGAGCCTCTCCGCGAGCATTACGTACGTGCGATAAGGGGATAAAGACATGGATCCGTGGATGGAAAGATGGATCTATTCGCGCATCGACGCTTGCGCGAGCGTATCGATAGATAAGCCGATACCGGGCTACACAAATGGAGTGATGTACAGATAGGGATAGGAAGCTGAATCTGTAGATGGGCAGGTCGGTAGATGGATAGGCGGATAAGTGGATGCAGGGAGACGGTGACAGAGAGAAAGAGAGAGAGAGAGAGAGGGAGGTAGAGCGAGAGTGGCATGGCAGATAGACGCGTATATGAACAGGTGCGGGGATGTAAGCGATATCGACAATTATTTATCGGCCATAACATTACTTCACGTCAAATATTTACACACCAGCCACGCTCGGCCGCGTTAATCGCGGATCCAAAAATCCACGCGTAAATAAACGGGGATCTCGACGCGCATCCATCGCTTCGAATTCGCTTCGAGCAAGAAACCAGTACAAAACGAGCCCGCGAACCACGTACAAGAAGCTCTAATCCAAAGGAGTCGCCAGGAATTGGGCTTAAAATCCTCAAAACCTCGTCACCAACGCGACTCGGCGAAGCGTAAACGAATCTCGTGGCCGATCCAGGATTTGGGGAGATAGCCAAGCGGAGATGGAAGCGGAAATGCATAGCGAGAGAGCGAGACAGATAGACAGAGAGAGAGAGGGGAGAGAGAGAGGAAGGGAGGGCATCGAGTGGAAGCGAGAAGGGCAAAGAACGCGGGCATAGGTGTACGCCGGAGGGCCGTACGCGTGCACTCGCATGAATCTTCCAATAAAAGCCACGCTGCAGGCGCCTACCTATTTTCTCCTCTCTCGCCGGCATATTCCCGCTCCTCATTCCATCCTCCCCTCCTCCTCCTCCTCCCTCCCCACATCGCCGGCCCTCCTCTCGACTACCCTCCCGGAATTTCCCTTCCGCATAGTTCCTCGGCACTTCTCACGTCAGCTGCGATCGCTCGTTCGTGAAATTCCACGGCGCTCGATATCGGCTCTCTTTTTCCCCCTCCTCCTCCATCCCCCCCTCGCCAAGCCCCCTCGTTCTTGTTTTCCCCCCTCCTGCCCCTCCTTTTTCCGCCTCGAGGTTGATTCCAGCGCGTAGGGGGAATGCGACAACGGTTCAGCGATCTCTGATCCCGGGGAGACGGGATCGTGCTCGATCATCGGGCCGCACTCTTTGACACGCTGATCGATGGGCCACTCCTCTGTTCCTACCGGGGAAACATCCTCGATAAGCGGCTAAACCGCTGGAATTTTGATGGTGAAGTACCACGAAACCGTGGAGAGGTGGGGGAGGAGGAGAGGGGGAGGCTCCTGTCTCGGCCGATACGAGGGCCTGTCGTTCGAGGATGTGCACCGTGCAATATCCGATGATAGGGAGGAGATTGGTGCCCGCGCGTAAGCGTGTTAGTGAGGTTTTTAGGGTATTTGTATTCCGGGGCGCTGCGCGGCCTCGAAGGTTGGAGTTTTGTAAAAAAATACTCGCAGAAGAGGACGGCTGGGTGTAATCTGAGAAGGGCGCCGAGAGGGAAATGAGGGAGGGTTTATTGGTTATTTCGATCGTACTGCAGGTTCGCGTTTGCGATAATAATCCGGCGAATGTGAGTATAAATCTAGTCTCGTATCGTGCGCGAGCGAAGCTGGGTTTTCGATGGGAATTGGCGCTCCACGCGTGTGCGGGCTTGTTTTATTAATTATTGTTGTATTAAATCAATAATTAACTATCCATCTCGTATTTCGGGAGGGGTACCAAAATGCCGCTGGAGTCGCGATCGCGGTGCTCGCGGACGAGTGGATTTTCCTGTATCGCGTACCGAACTGAAAGCGCGCGCTTTTCGATGGAAGCGCGAGAGGCGCGGAAAAATCGGGCGCGATAGGATGATTACGGACTTGTAATAATTCCGCCGCGCACGGCCTCCTAAATCGCGCCGCTCCTCGGTCCTCGATATTTATGGAGGTACAAACCGACCGACCGCGCGGCGCATGAAAATTTTTTTAATTTACGCGACTAATTTCACCGTTGAGATATCTCATTTTTCATCTGGTCTTTTCTGCTCGCCTCGTAATCTCGAAAAGCCACCCTCCTCCATAATTCACGCGACATCTGCCTTGAAATACGTAAATTGGCCCGCGGCTTGGCGCATCGCCTTGCGCTTCCGTGCGCCGAAATCGTTTCGTTCCTGTTTTTGGATGTCGCGCAGTGAGACTTTTGCCACTACGCATCGCGCACGAGAACGAAGATCGAGTCCTCTTTCTCGAAAACACCCTATTTTGCTCTTTTACTCGTTGCTTATTATATTAAAAGACGTACCGCGATCGTTGTTCTATGAGCAGGTGGATGGACTTTTTCTATTCGATACGCGTTGCCGACGATGATCGTAATTTTCAGCGTTTCAATTCTCGTTATTGAATCAGGGGAAATAGAATAGCGGTAATATATGTTCAAGATCTAGTTTGCGGTTCGGTAAAAATCGATGGATATTTTAAATTCAAAAGCTCGTGGAACCACGATCTACTGATCCCGTGTAGAAATTGATATTACCGAAATTCAGTTCGGTCGGGACACAAGAGCGGATCGGTGTGTGCTTTGTAGAGAATTTATGTATACGACGTGTTCCGCTCGAATCGAATGCATATTATTCTATATATATGGAAAAAATGTCGATGATATTTATCTTGGCAGATGAGAGGTATCGGAAATAATCCACAGGGCTGATTTATACCTCATCCTGCAATCGCTTTACGTTCTTCAATTCTTCCTCGTAAACTATACGCTTGATTCTCCATTGCTTTGAAATTAACCACTGACTTAGATCGTTTAATCCACGAATTAATCCGAGCTTCATTCTAAATAATAGATACGTTTAACGCGTATCCAAATAATATTCAACAAACATAATGACGAAGTAGCATAAGTAATATATTCCTTTCGTTCCACGAGGTATTTCACTCGATATTCGATCGGCACACCCATACATACGTTCCGTCGCAGTAGTGCATTATCCACTGATAAGCCGTAAAGGCCGTAAAAATAATGAAACGCCTAGCAGTCATCGAGGGGCCGTACATTTGCTTTGCCAGGGCGAAACGTTGAGGACGTGCATCGAAGGCATCTCCCGATCGTTTTAAGAAGACGAGCTTTTGTGCGAACGGAAAAGGCCCCGCGGCGGAGGATCAAAGAAACGGATCAAAAAGACTTTATCCACCTTGTTACTTTATAATGACGATCCTCTTATCGGAAAGCCGTTTGGAATTTAACGAGAAGAATTACTCGTACGAGACGGTCCGCGTCTTTTGTGCCACTTCTGTGCGGAAGTCTTTGTTATGGCCATCCCACCAACCGCCCGAGTACTTTGCATAATGGGATCCAATTTTATTTCTCGCCAAGGGGGCACAGTTTTGCAAACAAAAATAGGGACGGTACGTGCGTACGGATGATTATTAGAATCGAAACCTTCGCGCCTTCCTGCGAGTCAGAAACGTGGCGTTAAGTGCGAAACGAAAGCGCGTTTCTCTATCTCTGATCTTTTATAACACGGATCGGTTTTCAAGGTCAGTGATAATCACGATGCATATTCGGAAAATATATGAAATTAACGATTGTTTCACCATGAATATTAAACATCGATGATTTCCTTTATTTAGGCTTAAGTTTTAGAATCCTTGTTATAGCGAGTAGTGCAGACTTTCGTTTTCTCTCATCGAATATACGAAATCGATCAAGTCGAGGATAATGGCGTTACGTTTGCGGTCGCTTTCTTTCGTCACGATCACGAATGCTGCATGATCGCGGCGGGCAGTTAGATCTGCATAGGCAATGCGAAACTTTAAACCCGGTCAGCAAATCGCGTTTTCGTCGCCCGTGCATTTTCGATCTCCAAAAGGTAATCGGATAAATATATCCAATCAGCCGCGGTACTGCCGACTCGACCGCCCGATGAATATTCGTACGACCGTTAATTATTCCATTAACCGACTCAATTAATTGGATATTTATCTCCACAATGAAAAACCGGCCGGCCAAATAATTCGGCCACGAAAATCGGCGTGCGGGGCCCGCCGAATGATGCGCGATCACAAAGCCTCGGATATCGAATTTTCAATCGTGGAAAATAGGGCTCGTATCGCCGGAATGTTCGTGCGCCCGACGTCCGTTACGCTTTACACGAGGCTAGTCCCGAAAGAAATTTTTATCCCAGCCGCAAATCGCTTGTTTACGTTTTTATTCCGGAAAAATATTTTATCGGGCCGCCTGGACGATTGGAAAAGGGAATATCGATATGTCGGATCGTGCGTAACACTGGAGCATCCCCGAAATCCTCCACGCTGGCGAATCTACGCTTTGGCTATCGAGTTTAACGATTTCGACCGAAGTTTGTGAAATAGATTCGAATCCTTATGGAAGCCGTGCTTTTTTCTTCCTCAAAACTAAGGTGGGAAGATGACGGATCGATCTACATGGAAAAGAACTTACACGCGGAGGATAGAGATCGTTATACGTTTGCTGGGTAATTTAGAGCTGAAACAATAGCCCCGGAGTTAAGCATGCTTGATTAATATTTCGCGGCGCGATACTCTCTCGATTTACTCTCGGCACTTTCTCTTGCGGTTACGAAGTCACGTTGCTCTATGGCGCCGTATCTCCTATCGGCGTTCTCCTCGTTAGCATTATTCACAATATTATCATCAACGATGTCGCGATTAATGCGGATATTTGTAACGCTGACGTCGTGCGCGGAGGGGGCCCGAAATGAGGACAGAAATGGCGGAAATAGAAATCTGATGGCACGGAAAATTTATCGCGCAAAGTTGCGTATCCGTGCTGTGTCGAGGCGTATGAACAGAAAATTCGTACATCGTACGTAGAAGTTGGTATTTAAGGCTGGCGGTGCAACAGCGGCGGAAAGTATTTATTATTAACAGAGGTCGGACACGCGATTCCCCTCGCGTCTTGGACTCGCGAGTTGATAAAGTTTCAGGAGCAGAGCGGGCAGAATTCCGGCAAAGTTTTCTCGCGTTCACTTTGCCAAAATCGTGGAAAATCGTGCACGTGACCGGCCAAGGAGATTAAAGCGGCAGAGGTGTATTTGCGTTGCGCGTAACCACGAATGAAAAATCTTCGATAATACCGATAGGACGTTAACGAACGAATAACAATTACTCCGACATTTCGACGCGACTGTTTTTCATTTCAGCACTTTATTATATTTAATCGCGCCAGGTACGTTTTCCTTCAAACGGGCTATATTAAAAACAAGCGCGCGAGTATTTACGCTTACTTTGATAATTACGCGAATGCTTTTAACGACGCGATACCTCGAGATATGGTTTCAACAATGCGTAGCATCGATGGGATATAAAATGCGGGCGTAATTTCGATATCCACGATGCCCTAATGCGATCGTTAAGGTGAGAATATCCGATTTATTTAACACCAGAGATAATAAGGAGGGAGGCGCGCTTTTGTCCGCCCTTTCCTCCGCGCTTTACGGACCGCGACGCGGCACGTCTCTCGTTACACTTTAATTTCTGCCTTATTGCCGGTCCCCCTTCGCCTCCAGTTTTTGCCACGCCTTCCCACGGCCATGGACTTCCGCCGGAATTCCACAAACACCTCGACATCGCGAGTTTTTTCTGCGTGCGATTGGTCGCGTTGGAAGGACGATCTGCACGCTTCGTGATCTCGAAATTCTGGTCTGCGGTCAGGAGATCTGCGGAGAGATCGAGGAAGACTCGGTTGATCAGAGCAGGAAGCCTCCTTTACGTCGAAACGCATCATGATCCGAGCTACGATGGGATGTGAGACGAACCGACCATTAATTTGGTGCGCCATTGGTCATTAATCCATTACGTCCAGGGCATAATGCGTTACGTATCGATCCATCGAAATCCATCAGGATGGACAGATCGCGTCTCCTGGTCGCGTTGTTTGGCAACTCGAGCGCGGTATGACTAGGTACAAAGGAGTTCTCCTCACGCGAGGAAAGTTCGACCGCTTAAACGGGTCCGCGCGTTTGGTTAACTTTTCATTTATGACATAAGTTAGGTTTGAGTAATATAGATTATATGGGTTGTATTCGGTATTAAAACTAGGACAGGTCGAACATCACTTTGAGCTCCAGGATTCTTAAGGTACAACAAATGTGGATAGAGATCAATTTTCTACCTGCTATGCGTTTTAAATATTTCTTACCCGATTCGTGCGAGATATTTGATTGGTAATGCACAGAAACGCTGGACCTTTATTAGCATCCGTTCAAAGTACCGACTAACCTTACATCGTTGAATATATATATATACATCAGAACGACACGCGAAATGGAACGTTCTATCGAATTCCTTCAGAGGAGTTTCCGCTCCTCGATTTCTTACGTTTCAACCGAAATTCCGCCTTCGATAAGAGGGGGTGAATCCAAGTTTCGTGACGGATCGCCGCGAATAATTCAGAGGTCTCTCGGTGCGCGTATTACAAAGCTCGCTACGCAGACCTTCGCAGCGCAGCCGTTGGAGAAAAGTGAGGCGCACCAGCGAATTCCCTCGTCCATTCGGAATTCGCCTTATCGGTCTGCCCCGAACCTGAGGTCAATACGAAGGGTGAGAAGTACGGAGGAAGGAATTATCCTTGCCTTCGGAAACAAACCCTTCGGAGGATAAGAACACAATGGAATCGTGACAATGAGTTATGGCCCGAGGATTATTATATCGCTTATAGGATTATTCCACCGGCCGGAGGATCGGCGAGGCGACTGATTGGAAGAGAACGGATGAGCGAGGTGTCGATATTATTAAAACTCCTCTGGGAGATTGAGCGGACGACACGAATCATTGCTTCATTTAAAGATTTCTATATTCAGAAGGTATACCGATAAAGATCATCGGGATAAATAATTTTATATAATAATACATGGCATTTGAATATATCACACTGGCAACAGACTCAATCAATTTGCTCACCAATGTTTCGAGTAGAATCTATTTACGTTGTATTATATTATAATTATATTTCTTCATACTTCATACTTCACTAGGTATTCAATGGAGCTATTACCTCTATTTATCGAGATAAATCGTCATCCTTTCAACTTCATACATCACAGACGTGTCTCTTATCGTCGCGCGGAGATAGCTGATCGAGGGCGACTTTGGAGTTAATAAAAATCGCGCCTGCCTCGGGATCGGGGATCGCGGTGCAGGTTGCAAAAGCTTGGCCATGAATCGAGCACGCACACGAGCGCGCGGGCGCATTCCACTCGTACATTCGCGCCGCGGAAGAAAGAGAAATGAAAGGACGAAGTAAATTCCCTCCGCGTCGGGAATTCGCCTTATCGTTTTGCACGGCTCGCGAGCGCGGTCGATATGGCGGCGAGGGGAGGGGGCAAGAGAGGAGGGAGAGGGAGAGGGGAGGGGGAGGGGGGCAAAAGGAGCCGATGAAAAAGATGGAAAAGTCAATTATTATCTTCTCTCCTGGAAACAAATCTCCCGTGAGCGGAAATGAAGCGGAATTTATTGCCACGGTAAATTACAGGAAATGTAGTTGAAATACGAATTTAAGTTATCGCCGTTTCACGCGATTATTGAGGTCCGCCGCGATGGCGGGGGAGGAATTCGTGCGGTTGTACTCGTACAGATATCGAGTTGGATCGAGCCTGTTTGACTTGGAATCTTCGCTCGGAAGCTGACGCGAGGAAATGAGAATCGAAGGGAATTATTTTACGCGGGCCAATTTTATGGAGTATCGAGGTGTATTTTGTGGCATCGAGTGACACTCGTGGTTCCGCTTCTAACCTGGTTTGGATTCCTGGCGATAACTTGGCAACTGGAGAGTCATATTTGCGTCTTCGCCGAGTTATTGTTTTTGGATGAAGAACAGGGATTTCTAATAAAATCAGGTATGATATTCTCGCAGTCGTCCCTGTTTCCGCTCTATTTTGGCTTCACTTCATTTTTATAAGTTACGCTTTCATGAGGGACGGAAGCCAGGATTTCCACGTGGCCGATTTGGATCCGAATTTCTTTCATCGTTGCGAACCTTTCTATACGTATTATGTGGAACGAATGATTCGGAACTTATTATGAAAGTTATATTCTAGGCTCGATGATTTTATCGTTCGGCAGGAAAGGCGAAATGAGCGGCAAGGAGTTCGATCTCTAACAAGGTGAATCTGTTCTACGTCTAATTTATAATATTAAAGATTGCGTCGAAGCTCGCGTAAACCTTAACCCTACCTCAAGTACGCTTCGGTCGGACTTTGGTGTAATTTTGGACGAATAAAGGCACGATCCTCCGCCAGCTGTGAATCAAAAGACTTCGACATTCTCGTCTCTGCATACACGCACACCTTGGCAAACTTGGTGGATGCGCCACGAGCGCGCACACATTCGCGAATGAAAAGAAGGTATAAGAATGGCTTGAATTCCCCCCCGAGGCCGGAATTCTCCTTATCGGCTCGCGTCAAGTCCCGGGCAAAGGAAAATGAAGGGTTGGGAGGATTGGGAACAAAGGGACCGGTGAAAAAGGGAGGAAAGTCAATTATTGTCCCCGCGGAAAAACAAATTTCTTTGAAACGAGGACAAAAAGAGGATCGCGAAGGTCGGTTTTATCGGAGAGTGAAATAATTTAATCATCCTGAACTTTTGGGCCCTTGGCGTACGATCATACCCTTATTATCTCCCATTTTATTATACGGCTCACTTCGGAATAATCAATCGTACTCGCTCATCGTTCGAGGAAAAATTAAATCTGGGCATGCAATATCCGGGGATCAGAGTGTACGAGGGAAAAAAAATTCATCGATAGCGCACGCTAGAGAAAAATCCTCTACAAATAACAATGTAGGTTTTTTTTATTCGCGATATACTGCCCGCCAAAATTCCATGGTTAATCTTCCGTCCAATGCCACAGTTTATTGGCCAGCATTGGTCTATATCAAATTTCTAAATTAAATCTCGCTGCGCCCCGGGCGCTTTCGAGAATTCGCCGTTCCTAAAGCACTGCAGTTACAGTTATGAGATTTTATGGGAGGGGACTTACAATCTCGGACTACGGCTGGAAGAAAATTGTCGCGTAAAGTGCACTAAACAGGTGTTCCAGCTTACGTAGAATATACGACACGGCTCTTTCGGATGCACGCACTTCGTGCGGTCTCGCTTGAAAGGTGCATTACACGCAGTATTGCTGTAATGTCCGCATCGCGAAAGAGCAGATTTATCCTCGATCGTAACCACGATTTTACGAAGTATCAGGAGAAAGAAGTAAATTCCACGCGGAGTGCATCGTTACTAAGATTATCGAGATACGGAAAGATGACGTAGGTCTACAAAACCTACGATCCAAGTAGCAAAATGTACTGGACAATTCAATTAAATAAGATAGATGATAAAGTCTACTTAACGTGAATGCTACATCATCGAAGTTTTTATCCAGCCCAAATATTCGGCACAAAAGGATTCTTCAAATTGAAATCAATAAATACATGCAATATTCAATTACACAATAATATTATCGTATAAACGATCTGCACGTTCAGATACGTTTTAGATCGACGTAAACCTAATCCGCAGAACGTAGCATAAAATCAGATTTCCTTGATCCATCATCCCGATGATGGCGCACGATTCGATCATAATTAAATCCAGTCCCCTTGATCGCAACAGCGAGTCCTGTAAAACTGCCATCCCCCCGGCTGAATCCCTAAGAAGCTAATATCTCGGGGATTAGATCCACGTTGATACGTCGTTTTTTCGTCCAACATTAGCTGCGGAACCCTCCAGTGAAGTATTTGTATTTCCCCCCGGAACAGCCGGTACACTTACAGGGACCGATAAGGGGATTTACCGCCATCCAGGCGCTTTAATTGGCTTACGCTGTTCGTCGTACTTTTTACTATTTCCGGACGGATTAACCGGACTCGCTGGAGTGCCTTCCTCCCGTGGTCCACCCTCGAACGAAAATTGTCGTCGTCCGACCGCCGGCCAGCCGCTTTTCCGCTAATATCGCGTACCAGGGAACTGCATTCCGGCGCACTGGCGACGTCATAATTCCTTCCTTTATTGCATCGCGTCGTTCAACTTATCGATTCGAGGAGGAAATATATTATCCGCCCCTCTGGAGGGCTTTATTTAAGGCGCGGCTTCTTAACCCGGGATCCGTGGAGCGATTTTAAGGGGTCCGTAGATATTCATATGGATATAGGGTGATGGATATAATTAATGATTTTTTATACTTTGATGTATATTTGATTTTCCACACAGTGTATTGAGATTAATTGAGGTACATTGAGGGTAAATAGAGGTAACCTTGATATTTGTTTTACAACGGGAGTTATGTTATTCGATGACAGAAAAGGGACGATTAGCCTTGTCCAAGGTAGATTCGATGGTGGAGATCGAAAAGCTTCTACGCCATGCGCTTGCACCGGTCGAGGGTAGCGGGCGTACGTGTCGTAGTTGAGTGAACAATCAAAAGTGTTTACTATCGGCGAAACTATCACCGTACGTACATCGTTCGCGCGCATAGGGAACGTATGCTCTGCTGTGTTAACGGTTATAACAGACGTTGGATGGAGGCAACGATCGATTAACACTTTGGGCTATGACCGGATGAAAGATCGGCCGCCTTTACTATACGCACGCTTGTAAAACCGTGTGTCATACACGCGAGCAGTGGCGCGTTTTTCATTCCACCTTAAACCCTTAACGCGCCACGAGGCACAGTGATTTGAAGTGCGTATCAATCGTACCTCGTGATATTTCCTTTCAAACGACATATCCGCAGAGCGAGCTACTCTTCCATCCTCATATTGTATACGACAAAGACTCATCGAGCCACGCAACCGTGGCCGAATTATTTAATTCGAACTTGTCCACTGAATTATAACTCCGTAAGACCGGATGAAGTTAAATAACGCGCGGAAAGCTGCTCCCTAAGACCACGTAAATTTGTCTCGCTGATAAAGACTTAATGCGGGATAACCGTGCTTGAGATTATCCTCGAAGCGTTTCGCGCGATGTTGCAAGATTTTTCCATCGATCCGCCAGCGAACAAAAGGCTCCGGGTGGTTGGAAAGAGAGGCTGTCGCATCCGTCGTGCCTACGGGCGCGTCTCCGCGCTCTCGAAAGGGCGCTCCAGGCCCCTTCGAAGGGCTTCCAGCAGCCTCGATACCGCTGGACATTCTTCGAGGTGAATCGAGGTCCGTGCAGGCCACGATAATGGATTTCGTTGGCCGACCCTTTGTGCCCGCGATTAATCTACGAGACGACAATGATGGTTCTTCCATTCCGCACTCCGGCGAGGCTTTGTGCGGCCCTGATGGCCCGTGGACGAGACGGATTTGGATAATACGGGCGACAAAGGGGTAATTACCGCTGGATGATACTCGATCGTGATTAGTTTATTATCTTTGTCTCCTCTTTGGCCTCTTTTTCGCGGGAGCCGCGCGCACGATGCATTCTGCCGGGCACAAAGCGCGGCGCGTCGCTGTGAAAAGCGGGATATTGTCGAATATGCCGGGCCAGACGGATACGTCGACTCGGCCGTGGAATATATATATATATATAGATATACACGTACGCGTCTTCCTAAAAGGCACGATATCGTTTAGTACGATTGTCGTCGAGGTAATGATCACCGAGTCCTGGTCCATCGCGATTAGTTTACATCCCGCGCTACCTCGGTTTTTCGTGGCAATCGTCCGAGCAAGAACTTCTGTCCTGCTCGTTTTTAAAGGCAGGTTGCTTTCAATTCCCCTCGACCAATACGTGTGGAAATATATCTTATACTATAAGTATTGTAGTATTTTAGTAGTACTGCGTATAAGTAATGAGTATTTTATACTACAAGTACAGTAGATTATCCGTTTAAAGACGTATAAATGTGTGTAAACCGCGTGCACCAATTCTAATAACGCGAAGCTCGCACAACTGTTTTAAATAACTACTGTTCTGCAGAGTCCATGATGCATTATGCTCGCACGTCTAATGCCAAAGATCTCCAGGAAATAGGAGCACGACCGATCATGCGGATCAATCGAGCCTCGAGAAGACGAGGCACGCGACTGATCGAATTTACGCGCTGGATAGCGTTCCTAATGCAACCGAAATTCGCGGTGCATTCGTGCGAGGTGAATCTTTTCGGTCTTGCCGCGTCGAGAGACGGGGAGGAAACGATGAATTGCGAGAAGAAGCGAGAAACGCCGCGGAACTGTTACCGAATAACTGACGCACCTGTTAATCTAGGAAACGGTATTGCGTTTGGGGGGGGGGGGAGACACGCTTCTCTTCATTCTAGCTCTTGGATAACTGCTTTCTTGCCCGAGGTGCCCTCGGAAAAGCCCTATTAATTATGTAATCATCTTTTGTTGAAACGATGCTTCCCCCAACCCCCCTCGCCCCGGTTTCATTCTCTCTTTCGCCCTTCTCTTCTTTACCCTTCGGCTGGCCCAAGGCTCGCCAAGTTCTCGTGAAAACACGCCGGACGAAAGTTTGCCTCGACGTTCCTCGAGAATTCGCCGAATTTTCTTACCTCGCCCGCTTTCAGTTTCGTTTGTCCCGAGATACGGATATAAAGCCAACGACGAAGTTCTCGTATAAACATAGTCCGCGAGCTTTTTCGCCCACGCGCCCCGGAAGGAAGTTCGACAAAATTTTACTGCCCCCAGCGTGAATTTCTATTTTTGAAAATCATTAACAGTAAACCTACCAGCTACTTTTTGGACATATTTATGCATACCACGTATATACTTAAGGAAAGAGGCTGTCAAGAAGAGATATCGATGGACCGATAGAACGAGTCACGCTCTGCGGTAAAATCGTGAAAAATCTCAAAGAACATCTTCTTAGGAAGTACAGCGATTTTTCTAAGAAACGATCGGTCATTTTGATCGCTTCAGTATGTTTAGTATTAAAGACATATTCTACAAGGATAGTTTTAATACAACTCTCGATTGCATAAACAGCACTCTGCCTTCCATTACCTCCACCAGCACAGCTACTTCCCAAAATCATTACGAAAGAGCGACGTTAAAATTGTTCCCGCACAACGCGCGGTTACGTAAACCTCGCTCTGTCCTTCCGACCGGTTTGCAAACCCAGTAAAAGCCGTATCCAACTCCGGACGTTCGTCAAACCATCGTTCCTTTCATCCAGCGAACTCACCCAAAACGTGCCCCGCTTTTGCCTCCGCTCGAAATTCCTCCTATTTCCCCGCTGCCATCGATCACGATGCCGGGGCCCTTCGGACGTACGCCGTGCAAAAGCGATTCGAAAGGGCGGTTAATGAAAAGGGGGCGCCCGGTCGCTTCTCCTCGGTGCAGTCCTGAGATTTTAGCCGGCCGCGGCACGTAAATAGACCGACAAAGCGGCGCGTCGGCGTGAATTCAGCCGGGAATAAATGCGAGCCGATCGCCGTTTAAACTCCCTTGCAAAGGGGCGGCGCAGGGCGAGGAGGGGGGATGGAAGGGGGGCGAGGGAATGATGCGTGTGCGCGCAGATGAGTGCGTGCCTTGCGCGATTTTACGCCAGGGTGAGCTCGAGTTTCACCCTTCTTTTCGCCTGTTTTTTTTCCTCTCTCCCTCTCCCTCCTTTCCTCCCTTTCTCTCGTTCCCTCGCTCGCTCCCCCCAGCGTAGAAGGCGCGCCTGCGAAATAACGTGCACGAATCGGTGAGCAAGTGTTACGCGGTCGCAATTAACGGCTGCCCAGAAGAAACGCGGCGGTCCTTTAGGGGCGAAGAGGGAGGCGGCGAATCCATCGACGTGTCGCGGTGATACTTCATTAGTAACCCCGAAGTTCGTTGCCTGCCCCGGCACTCTGCTGAATTCTAATTACCACTTTCTCGGCTTGGAAAGCACGAACGAGGTTGGGCCGTTATCGGTGTAATGAGCTGCACTGACAGCCTGTACGAGGTATGGGATATTGGAAGCGTGGTGTTGGGATTGTCCCGTGTTTCGAATGGTAAACGGTGCTTCGTCGATTATAGAGGGACAAAGGGCGTTCGCGTGATATCGTTTGGTTTGTCGAACTCGGGACCAAGAAACTGCGGATTGGGCGAAAAATTAGGCGAAGGCCTAATCTTTATTGACGATGAAAATTTGTTTTCGAACCGATGTATGAAAATTACGAGTTGAATATTATTAGTATATCGACACCGAAGGAATCACGAGGGACCAAATGAGTGCAAATGATATAATGTATGTTTTCTATTATAAGAACATGTGTAGCAACAGGAAATAAACTAATATCGCTATTCTCGTTGGAAGATATTTTTCATGTTGATATCGTGATATATTCGTATCGATAATGAAGGAGATACATTGTGGTGTGCTTCTACCGAACGATCGTTAATTCTTAACTAAGAGATGCACGAAAATACTAGGCTTCGTCGCGCGTTTGTGCACGACGAGGGATCTGTTTCGACGCTCGGTGGAGATAGCGTTAATTTGGGAAAACACGTATTCACGGCAGGTTGACAGATCCTGGATGTCAGCCGTGAAACGCTCCTGCTGTCTCCGCAAATTTCGTCGCGTGCCATTTGTGCGGCTCGCGGCTACGCCGCTTGTTTATTCTGGCGTTTTCAATTTTCAATATCCGCGGCATTACGCGCTAATACCAACGGGCAAATGCTGTTTTACGGGCTGACCCTGGGTATTGACGTAACAGGGTAAATATAATACATCCTCGAGCATCGAGGTAATGAGTAATTACTTTTCAAATTAAATACGATATTCATATCTTTTCATTCTTTTTTCCCATTTCGGACAATTTTTATATTCCCCAGACATGTCGCCAGTATAAACCAAATCGCAAAAATGAAATATAATATGAGAGATCACTGTAATATTTTGTCAATAATTTTTTAAGTATTTGCAAACTCTGGAAATGATCCAAGCACGATCGACGAGAGCTCGATCCAAACTTCGTAAGTCATAATCTGGAGCGCCAAAATTCGGGGTTGGCGTGTTTTATCCAACGTTCATTTATAAAGCTGTAGCTCCTACGCGGAACTTTACGACGGAATAACCGGAGCCCGGCTGGACGAAAAACTTGGCACTTCACGTAATCGTTTTAATAAGAACATCTGTTTTCCACGGCGGCCACGAGCTGTTTTAAAATCACGCGCCGTGAAGCGGATTTAAGCGTAATTTAAAGAACAATGTAACTTCAAGTTGGTTTAAATTTTAAAGTACGCCCCCGCTCTTGCCGGGCAAGGAGAAAAAAACCGTAAGAGAGAAACTCCCGGCTCGTAATTTAACGGAAGTAGCGTTAATTTCACGATGACTTTGCGGGGGCGGCTGGCAGGAACAAATTTTTCCCTCGTTTGATTCACGAAGGAACGTTCAACCTTAATATCGTATACGGGATGTCGCACTTGAGCTTTAGCACGCAATTCTTTCCCGCCTACTGCTCGTTCAAAAAAATGTTTTCGATAAAACTCTTGTAAAGCCTCGAGTTTTATTCAAAACATAATCACCGACGCAACTTAAATATTCCAAGCATCATGCTCGCATCGTTATTCGTCTTCGAAATATTCCTCGAAAGCCGCTAATATTTACGAAACTTCTGACGCGACGTCCTGTAAATTTTCATAAATTCGCCGCGCAATATTTTCATTGCGTGCGGGGCTTTAGAAGCGGGTCGCATTTATCGGCACTTTTCACGACGCGTAAACTTACATCTCGCGGTTTAACGCCTCGTCACTTCGCAACTAATGGATTGGCGCGAGCTACGAGGGGCATCGAATGTTTTAAGAACTCCTATCGGAAATGCATTAGCGGTCCTTTTGGAGGGAGCGGCAAAATTGCGAGCCGCGGTGCCGCGTCGTTTTCAGGAGCGACGATCGCGGGATAAACGAATCGCAGAGCGCGGAGATACGAGCCAACGTCGTTGCTGGTAATTAGTTTCGGCTGGGCATCCCGTTAAAAGTGTTTAATGGAATACGGACCGAGGGTCTGTTCGTGACACCGTACTGAGCGGGAAAATTAACCTTAATAAGCCTCTAACCTCGTCATCGTTTTGCCGTAGATAAACCGATTATTACCGGCACGAGCTACGGTCGTGACATCGGCTCGAACCTGACCCTGCACTTATAACATCTGGACTCCGATCCTGTCGCGTTTTACAGCGCCTCCATCGATTATGCCCAATGTGGACGAAATTCTGCCGATTGTCCACTCTTTATCCGTTTAAATATGGAACTGCTCTTAACACTAGACCTACCAAACCAGTCAAAATGACTGGTCGGTCGTTTCTTTAAAAAGATCGTAGTGCTTTATAACAATGTATTTTTTGGGATTTTCCATGATTTGCGTGCAGTATTTAAATCATCATTTTGATTTACCGAAATTTCCTCTTACTCTCCCCTTTTTTTTAAAGATGTACGTGGCGTTCTAAATATGCCCAGAAAGTGGCTGGATTCTAGGATTCTAATATATAAATCCGAGTTTTTGGCGCAATAAACCCGAGGTATTCGTCAGGAAACACTGTAATCGAGTGCCACGAAGTTGGTATTACGTTGAACAGAAATCTATCCCGAGATCGTACGGCCAATCGGTTCTCGTGAGAATGGAATTAAATGCAACGACGTCAACGACGTTATTATCCATGCACCGGCGCGTAGGCCTCCGCCCTTCCTTTCCGCTCCCTGCATTTATTTTGCGAAAACAATGCTCATGCGCGTCGCTATTCGGACGCAAATGAATTTCTGTAATCCTCCTTTCATAGCCAGACCCGTGGATATTACGAGTCACAATGCCGGGTATTATAACGTTCTATTCTTCCCAGAGTGGACCTCCGAAATGCCACGCTGACGACGCCCTTCTTTTTTCCTCCCTTTTTATTACGTCCACCTTCGAAAAGGTTCAGCCCGCTCGGCCATCCGGAAGTTCCGAAGGCAGCAGAATTTTATTATATACCCGGATTATATGGTTTTCTTTACGAGAGAAGCGTCGGTCATCGCCTCCGCGCTCTTCCTCGGCGGATAGTCGTGGTAATTTTCGGATAATCCTCTACTGGGCGTCTCCAGAAACGCAGGAGCGCCTTCCTCTGGTCCCCAACTTGTCCGGGATGCTCCAAGCTATGCGACAAGGTAGAACCTGGTTAGAATCCCACGCATCACCTCTGGTTTTTCTATGTGATACGTATACCGTAGCTCTGGTGGTTCGAAACCCAGCTTAAACAGTAGGTCCTTGGCCAAATGATCTTAGTGGTCGGTGTGGAAAAATGAATTAAAAAAAAAAAGAGTGCTGTAATCCGCCAAGCTTCTTGTCCACCTGGACCGTGGAAATGTGCGAAGAACCGTGACGATTTGGTCCCATTTTGATTCGTGTTTAGCATAATTGGGCGTCGATTATTTAACCACGCCGCTCCATAGGAGCTGCCAGCCCTGGAATCTGTAATTTACACATTACAGTTCCTCGCCAGCTCAGTCTCCGTAGCCTATAAATTTTCCCATTAAAAAGGTCATTTTTCCCGGTGCGCATTAATACCCGCCCACGCACGGGCGCTCATCAATTATTTCCAGTGTTTTAATTGGTACGCATACGTCAAATATCCAGGCGTTACGGCGTTACGCCTGAAAATCTGATTATTAACATTGATACCGGCATTATTATTGGGCCGGCACCGCAGGTTGCATTGTAATTGTATAACGGAGATACGCGGCACGTAACAATTAACGCACACCCGCGCACGTGCCCTCCGGTGGGCGCGTATATTTCGCACCCTGCTCTGCACCCCCCTCCCCTCCGACCTCTGTCAATCGCTAAAATTCTAATTAGTCACGGCCGTCTCCCAATTCTCGGATGTTCGGCTCGTCGAGGAGAGGAAAAAGAAGGGCGAGCCGCGCCGGGTCAACGCGCATTGCTCGCGCAATAGCGCCTAATGCGATCGAACTAATTCAACTCATCCGCCTAACTCAACGCGGCCATAATTTCGAAATAATACAAACCGATAGCCACGCAATGTGCCCGCAAATAAATTAATCGTTAATTTGCCCGGAATAACTTTACGTGTAAATCAGCGCCGCTGATGCGCATGCTGGGGGCAAAGGGAGATTTATCGCGCTGGTGCGAGTGTTCCTGGATGATCGAAAGCTGTACCAAGGCGATGGTATTTAATACAAGAGGAACACCTCGAAGCGTTATGGATAAGTCGATGCGTTACACTTATCGTAGATGATTTTCTCTCGATCCTGTAGCCGATCGATCCTCAAGCGATTTCAGTCGATTAGCGATTAGACGCGATACGCGTATTAACCGCTGTACAAGTGTCGTTGTCGCGTAAACGAAGTTAATATGCCCTAATGGAGGGACGTGTTTCCTCCATCGGGCCACTCGCATCGTCGACAATGCGAGCAAGAGGGGAAGAGGGGGGAGGAGGTTTAATTATTCATATTCCCCATCCTTTTTCCGCGATCGCCGCACGTTCGAGGCCGCTCCTTTCGATCCATTGTCGTTCGAAAACAACGATTCCCCATTGATTTAGCCGATGAAACGGAATTAAATACCCTGGACCGAATCTGCACGCTTTTGCGCTTAATCGCAATTCCGTTGTTGTCGCTGCATTTCCGTTTCCTGCGGTAACAAACGCCCCGCCCTCCTTTTTCCTCTGCTCCTCACCCCCCTCTCTCTCTCTCTCCTTCTCTCTCTCTCTCTCTCCTCTCTCTCTGCCTGGCGTTCCAGTCATTCGGGCTTTTTGTTGGAATTAAAGCCTCTCGTTCGGTCGCGCCTTCTAGCCCGCTGCACCGACCGTTTGCAATGCGCTCTACGTTCGATGAACCTAACGAGTCGGAGCGATCGGCCTCGATGGTACGGACCTTTGCCCCCGATACACCGGCTTTTAATACCCAAGGTTGTGTAAAAATAGTCGAGGCACTCTCGCGCCAGTTATATTTACACCCAAAGAAACTCTATCCGCTTATGGATGTGTGTAACCGTAGGAAGTCCGTGGATTTCTTAGCATAGACCGCCGCAAGTCGTGGCTTATTTGGGTTCGTTGCTCGAGGGATTCATGCGAGAGGAATGGCGTTCGCTATCGCGGATCATTTGTATTTTGTGTATAGATATTGACTCTGTGCGTTGCACGAAATATTCTTATCGTAATCTCGTTATGCACTCCTAGTTACTTCGGCAGATATGGTGTATGAATTTCAATCGTGAAAAAGGGTTTTCTTCGTGCCTTCACGCGGGGTAAGATCTACAAAGAGCTTCGCGATGTGCGCACAAGATTAACCCTCTATAATCGCCGTTTCCTTTGATCTCGACACTCTGACCATATTTCAATCTCCATTACCGTTGCAGTTTTGGAATACGAATGTTGAGTATGAGCGACGGATCGCTGAACGACCATAGGGCGATTTTTCAATCCACTATAATGCAGGTGCGAATCTCGAAAGAGACCTTGCGTCGAACGCAACGCGAATTACGGAGGGTTAATCGAGGAAACGAACAATACCGTGGCCGCGCAAAGTCGCCTCGCCCTTTCTCAGGCGGCCTCGTGCGAGGTTGAAAAATGCGCTGGGTAATTTCAATTTGCCATCGTACCTCGCGTGATTCCTTCGAGCGATCGCCTGGCGCCGATAGCCGGCCGCTCTTTATCGCGACGCCGTTATATCGATTGGCCGAAAGTACGAAATAAGCATACGGCTTGGCGAAAAAGGGTTAGGTGGAAAATCCCTGGCGCCACGCGTTCGTTGAAAAGGCGAAAATTTCGAAAAACCCCCATACAATATGTTCTTTGATAAATTTTTACTTATTCTCTTTATTAATGTTTGATACTTGGAGAATAATGAGTTGTATATCTTTGTCATTTTTTTTTCCCGTAGATATCGTGGGTTTCGACTATTTTGGTCATTTACCTCATTTGTATTTCGTTAGAATAATAAGGCAAATATTAACGAAAGAATAGAATTTGATTTTGTATCGGTTGAGGGCAACCTCAAAAATCCCAGAATACCTAGATTCGATTCACTCCGACGATTTGAACTTTGGATTCGTTAGCAGCGATCTCGAAGGTTTCGACGTACCAACTTTCATAGGAAATCGAGATTTCGAGCCGCCATGCGCCAGAGGGGCGAGAAGAAAAACGAGCCTCCATAACGATTTCGTGACTCGCTAATAAGCGTTGCCCCGGATCAGCCTCGTTTGCTCGGCCCGATCGTTAACCCGATTGAACGCGGTTTGATTTTAAAAGCCACCGGCCGATTCCGACTCTGATTTACCGCGGACCGGGAATAGGCTTTTCGCGTTTGGGATAGGTATTCATTCAGGCTCGCCGGGTTGGCCTGAATTATTGCCACTTTGGTAACGTCGATTATTATCGGCGTCCGTATAGTACCAAGGCTCGCCCTTTTATCGGAATTGCAATACCGATCCCTTTATCTGTTCCACTATTTTTTTTCTGTTCCGCGAAGCTATAGGCGTTTATCGTTTCGATTACATCCGAACTTGGTTAGAAGAGAGAAGTCTCTTTCGAAATTCACCGCTGCTTGGACTCTAAGATTTGATATTTAGTTTGATCAGAATCATTCGGTGGAAATACATCGATGAGTAAAGATACATCTCGAATGATGTTCCTCAATGATCGTTTCCTTGCTTTATATCGAATTTGGAGGTTTTTTTTTTAAGCGAGCAAGTGGTTATTCTCCAAATAAATCGTGTATGGCCGTCGGAGTCTCGCGGGTGTTTGTCGAAGCGTAGTTCGGCCAAAATGCAGAAAAGCCCTGACGGTAGTCGCTATTAAAACCCAATTGAATAAAGTGCAATATCGCGTATCTATCGTTCGAGGGCTGCCGATGCGAGTTGAGGCGCATAAAACGCATCGTGTCGCGTGTAATCGTGGCGAAATTTTTCAACGGTTACGTACAGCCGTGTACCGATTAGCTTTACGCACTGGCGGGCTTACGCGGCGATATGCTCGGTCCCGGTTGAACGAATTAAACGACGGGGAATCGCGGTTAATCGCACGAAAACACCCGGGAGAGGGAAAAAAACTGGGAGTTGGACATTCGCGCACGGATACCAGGGACGGCCAGTGGCGGAGAGTAACATCGTGGAGAGGTATTGGACATTATTATTATCATTGTTATTATTTTATCGATAGAGCAAGCAAGCTCTTGGCACGCGGAGAAAAATAAAGGAGTCTTATAAAAAGACGATGTATACAAAAACACTGATCAAAATTTGCCATGGAAGGAGGAAAGAACAACGCGGATTTTTCAATCGCATCTATCATAGACTCGAGAGAATGGCTATTAAATTGTAAACGAGCCAGTTGCGTCAAACGGAGTTGGCGGTATAATCCACATTTACATAACATTTACGTAGCAATTTCAATCCTCCCTACAGGCGCGCTTACGGAGTCTTCGCGAATCTCCGTTCCACACTCGCTGAGCTTGTATGAAATGGACAAGCTTCGGTATACAGCAAATATAGGTACACCGTAAATTGTCAAACTCAGGTATACCTAGGCAGGAATGAATTACATTCCTCGCGAGCGTATTTTGTGACCTATACCACATTTTAACCCTCCATGGGCGTATATAACTTTCAGGACACGCGCTAATATATCGAATAATTTTACTCGTTTATAAGATGAAGTATACGTCTTAAATACGCAATGTCTCCGAAATAACCAATAACAATATCGATGACTATCAACAGCACCATCGGCCTGAACTATCAAAATGAATGCTCAGGAAGTTATATAATTTACATGTACAATTTGGCCCATGGGGGGTTGATTAAACGAAGTGACAGGAAAGAAAGCATAGTAAAGCAGTGCTTAAACGTGCTAAAACGCGCACATCGCTAAAAACATCGGGCACTCGGAGCTTTGCGCTCCGCGAGCGGCTCCCGGGCAAATGAACCACGGCGCTCGTCGCTTGACCGACTTTCGAGGATTGTTCGGATCCTCTTTCGAAGCGTCCCGTACACGCCCGCCGTTTCTCGAGATGCACAGCCGGGATTACGTGTGCAACGCGAATTGGATTAATTTCCCGGACAAACGGCGAGGAGGGGCCGGGCTACAATCGGCTTTCGTCCACCTTCCATTTCGATCCCTGCCGGGGAATTTCAGCGGCGCGCTCTTTCGCGGCAAAATCCAGAGCAGCAGGTTAATGCGAGTGGCCCTTCCTCCCGCCCTTTCGCCTCGAAAGGAGGACGAGCGTTCGTCCGTGAACGCGGTACAGAAAATCGAATTCCCCTACCTGGCGCGGGCGCCGGCATTATCGGTTTTTAATCAAGTTCTCGGCCCTTCTTCCCCGTCCTCTCTCTTACTCGCTTTCATCCTTCTTTTCTTTTTTAATTTTCCCCCCCTTTTTTTTCCTCCCGCCGAAGCACCGCCCTTGCCCTTCGCGCTCGCTCGAGGCTGCGTGGTTAATCAAAATAATGGTTATACTTGCCTAAGAGATTCGCTCGAAAGCGATCCTGCCGATGATTAATCGTCGCTTACTTGATACGATAATGATAGCAGCGCAGCGTCCTGGAAGATAATTAAAAATAAAGGACAGTCTTGCTGGTTTCTCGATAATCGTGTCCACTTTTATGAGGATCTCTCACTTTTACGGTGTGATACCGTTATATATTCGCACGGTGTTCCTTTCGGACGATTCACGCGGTTTGGGTGTGTCGTGGGAAATTTTGCAGAAACATGTTTTTTCGCACGTTCCATTCGTCTTTCTTGGTCGGCGATCGAGGCTTTGACAATATCGTGGATCGTACACGCGCAATATTTCGCGACGTATCGTCGCCTCGGATCTCCGCGGTTTAAGGATCGTGCAGGTAATTCGCGAGAGTCTCGCAATTTTTTCCGCCCTCGGGCAACGTTTTTTTTTGCGTATCCCTTCGATCTATGGAAATTAATCAAGATTGGGCGAAACGAAGGCGTCGGCTCGAGGCTCGGTTCTTACGATAAACGTGAAATTTAATGGCCGTATCAGGCGTGGTGGAATAATGAGTACTTAGGGATTTCTGTTTTAGAAACTTCAGGTTGCGCATGGATTTGAACCAGGTAAACATTCGTGTTTCTCTGCGCTTCGGTGAGCAAAGAATCGCACGAACGCGATAATCTTAAAAAAATCGCGCGCTCGGGCTCCTTAATATAATAATGGCGACTTTTTACTCGGTTATTCTCCAAGGCCTTCCCGCGGTATAACGGTAAGGGTGTTTAAGCGACAATGCAACGGATTTATAAATAACGATAATACAAGGTTTGTTACGCATTATTGGCCGTGCGCGGTAAATATTGCAGAGATCTATAAATACACCATTAACGAACTTGCGATGGAGAATCACGCGGTGTTTGCGCTACGCGCACTGCGGATTCGATTAATACAATGGCATTTATAGCGCGCGCGGTGTTTCACAATTAACTGCATGTCAAACAGTGGGTACATACGTTCTCTTGCCGCATTATTGCAACATTGCTATCTAATCTTCGATAATTGAAAATCCTGTCGGGCTGGAAGGGATGTTTAGGTCGTAAATAATTCTCGGAAGGCAATTACCGAGCAAGAATTACGAATTCATTGGCATAATTATCCGTTTATGTTATATTAAATATTCAAAACACAATGAACATATATATATCATAGTATACTGGAATCGATAAACCAAGATCTAATTAGATCGAATAAAAGTGTGAGAGAAAATCATTCTTTAAGACGAACAAACCCATTGGTTTTCTTAAACATCGGCATTGATAACTATTTTAAAACTTGCCACTCAAGATATTTCCAAAGTATGAGCATGCATGATACATAATATAATCCAGTGGAAAAACGTTTTTGTTTCTGTTTCGAAGCAACACTCTCCCCCTCTCTATACTTCCACCCCTTCACCTCTGTCTCCCTCCTTTAAGCCCGACGCGCGCCTATGAAAACGCATTACGCGCCCGTCGTAAATTTCATTTGCCTAGTTGTATGATTTCACCGCGATGCACCGGACGATAATGCGCCGCCACGCACAATTTCGCTCGCATTGCGGATAAAGTAATTTACGGGCCTCGACGGCCGCGAGTGATGGCCAACGATTCGCTCGATAGGAGTCGCCAAACCCCGGGAAGACGAGTCAACTTGTCCCTCCTTTGGCCACGATAAACTCGTGGATTGATTCATCTTTCCTTCAACATTGTTTATTGACCGTTAAAATTAGTATACTTAATTGCGGAATTAGGAAATTATCTAATTTGAGTATTAAATTCGAGTGTTTGGTTCAGTTTAGAGCGAATGCCTCTGAAGTATAATCGAAACAATGATCAGTCTGCAAACATCATCGCCTTTCTTCTGAATTGACGATGATTCTGAAATTATATTTAAATCCAATAAAGGCCCGGTTTATACGCGACGTATTCGCGTCCATAGTCGGTCCTATCAATTCTGGCCGCCCATCGGCGTCATCATTGTTTCGGGCATTACCGAAATCGGTCAATGGAGAGGAAACAGCTGATAGCCGATAACCGAAGGGATACTTTCAGCACGGGAAATTTACCGAGAAATATCCAACCACGACTTTTAGACGTTATTCTGTTTCCTACGGTTGCATAAAGCTCGATGGATCGTGAATTTGTCAAGCATCGGATTTTATGACGGATTAATAAAATACATGGTCTGGAAATCTAAATGTCCCTGACAAATGCGACTTTCCAATGTAACCGCGTGTGTTAGGCGATTATAGACATTGCAAGATCTTTAATTGCGAAAAGCAAAGTGAGAAATGAAAAGCGTTAATATCTTATCGAACGTTTTCCAAAACATACGCACGTCGCTTTTAAGTTTGCATTTATTTTAATGAAACGGCCAAGGAGGCGACATTATTGCGAAATTATTCCAAGGATGTCATTAAATAAGAGTCGTACATCCGAATGGATCTCTCGACGCTCGAGAAACTGCTTTATTTATTTATCGTTAGCCGTGGAAACATCGACTAAGAGGAACCAGGCTCGTTCATAAAACTTTCGCTTGGTTCCTTTATTCCCCGGCTACCCCTTGAATCTTCCAGACGAATTTTTTATATTACTTCTCCAGACGCTCGGCCATCACGTTTCTGCCATTCGTGTCGCTTTATACTTCTCGTTAATCAAAGACATTGAGCGAGCACCCAACTTTTGTAAAATGAGTTGGCCTCCCGGTAATCCTGGGATATATTAATTATACCGCACGAAGGCCTGCCCTTAGAATCGTTATAATACAAAAAATGCACTTTTGATAACGCGCTAATAATAATGTTATATATAACGCATAAATAGAACGCATTACTGGAACGTATAATATTTTTCCCATTAATACTGCACGTGACTTATTAAACGCCCAGGGCGTATATTAACCGCATTATAATACGTAACAATTTATGCAAAATTATGCAAGGCTCATCATCGTTACAAAATACGCGAGATATTTTTAAAACGAACACGGTTTACGTCGCGGCATCTTCGAGCGTCTATCTCGTGAAAAGATGCGGTCAAGCTCTTCCGAGATACGCGAAAAGCCGTCTGTACGGCCCTCTCATTGTTAGATGCAGTTTGTTGCCCTACATCGCAACGCGGTACAGTTGTGCAATCCATTTACCTCCTTATCGTAACCTAGGTTCGGTCTTCCACGGTGAATCGATCGAGTAATCGAAAGAAGCCCTAGGAAGAACAGTACGGACCCAGAAACCCAGTACGAGAACTTTCTTCCTGTTTGATGATCCAATTTAAGAAACGAACAACTCCGTTCTCGCGCGTATATAACGGAAGGAGCTTATATACGGAGATATTCTTTGATCCGTAATATTAAATTCGCGCGGGTCAGAGAGTTGCGAAAGTTTTTGTCGCGGGCATCAAAATTCTACGCCGTATAAAGTAATGGCGAGGAGTAGCGCAAGGAATGGCGTGGCGCGGTGACGAAAGGATTTCGACATTGTCAAAGGCGAGCGATAAACTTTCCCCGGTGTCCTCGTTACGCGTGCATAAAAAGCGCGATGATAAATCACGACACCTGCGATATTTCCAACGCTTATTACACACGCTCGCGATGCTACATCAATGGCGGCCGGATCAACGGTCAAACCGGGCCGATCAGTCGTGCCAAATTGGCTAAATCCGATACAAACATACTTCCGCCAATATTTTTGGGCCAACAAACGGCGATACGCTTTCCCCCTCCCTTCTCTCTCTCTCTCTCGGCCCCTCGCAACATCCTCGCCATTCCCACGCAAATTTTCCATCCGCGGAATTAATATCGACGCTCGAATAACGGGGAATAAAATTAATTCGGGGCCAATATCGAGATTCTACCGGCCGATTCCACCTGCCGATTGCACTCCGGCGGGCCGAAACTTCGCACGGGGCGGAGGAGGATGGGAGCGAGGGAGGAAAGTTCGAAGCGTCGGGCACACGCGAATACTTTTTTTACTCCGTTGATCTTAAACCCCCATAACTCAGCGCCCCTTCGTAAACACTCTGGAATAGCTGATATTTTTACGCTCGACAAAGAGAAGTCAGCCTTCGATTCTGAGCAATATTTCGCAGATCTCGAACTCCGTTTCGCTCGTGATTCGGCGTCCGATCGTCACTCCACTTCCCATTATACACCACCTTCCTCGATGCTCTCGATTCCAACCCTATTTGTCCACTCGAGAGCGAAACGATCGAATCGCTTTCCAACATCGTCCTTGCGTCAAACTCGGACACGCGTGGCACGTGAGCAAAGGGTTAAGCGTGTTCGACGGAAGCAAAGAGGAAGGAACAAGGTGGAAAGTGCTGGGCCCTTTGGCCACCGTTGAATTCTAAGGTATCGACTTTTCAATTGGGTCACGTACACCGCGCCCAACTCGCCCGTGGGTGTGGATGCGCCGGAGGAAGACGTGCACGGCCGCTGATACCTGTGTGGAACGATGTCGTACGCTCGAGGTGGCCGTTGGATATGTGCCTTAATGGAAATCCAAAAGGCGAGAGCGGAGTCGCTCGTGATTTTTCATCCGGCGAGCATATGCGCCGCCTTCTCGATTTCGATTCGGCCGAGTTCTGCAGAATTAGAGGGGTTCGTTGAATTTTTACATTGCGCTTAAAAAATCAATCTACTTTTGGTGCTCGAGTGGAGAAAACTGTAAATAGGATAAAGTGCGAATTTAAAAATGTTTATATTGTACGATGCTTTCGTTGACTAAAGGTTAAGAATGTACACACCGTATCGTTTGATACGCTGCTTTGCGTAAAAAAATCTCCGCTTAAAGGCAAAACGATCGAACCGTTTCCTGACATTGTCCTCGCGCGGAAGCTCTTTGTTGTAAACACGTCGCGGCGCAGCGAGCGAAGGGAGGCACAAAGCAGCTTTTCTTACGGGGCAAACACGAGGGCACGCTTCGAACGATCGCGCGACATTGAACCGAGGTGTACAGCTTCGACGTACAGAGCCGAGCAAAAGAAGACCAGGATGCAAACACTCGGTGTCCTGCCTTCCGGCTATCTTCCGATGTCTCGTAACTGCACGTATATACCGACTGGCCAACGATCCCCTGGCCTTCCAAGTCCCGAATGCACCATCGAAGACACCATCGAATACTCCATGAATCATCGCAATACACGATCTTACGAAAGATTAGCTTCGTCCGAAATCAAAACGTCCTCGAAGTCACGTCGCGGAACAACCTTCTCTTAAAATAAGAGTGTTTAAGAAACACGATAACGCGTTCCGCGCGCTGCTTCCGGGATTTCAAATAAAAGCCGCAATGAGAAATGGCCCTTGGTAAAGTTTCGCCCAAGGAGCTGTGGAGAAATCATAAAAGAACGTCGAATCGATGGGGCAATGGAACACCGGATGGATATCATCGAGCAAGACCCAGGCTGTATTTCAAGCGTCGTAGGCGAGCGTCGCTCAGGAATCGAGGGAAAAGCGCTTCTTTATTGCTCGACAGTACGAGATAGGAAAGTATACGTCAGGCACCAGCGGCAGGGGGTGCGGAATGGGAAAGGAGGGGGTTGAAAACCAGTCGGAAGTCCGTCGTAGCCGCAAGTTAAATAGCTTTCCGTTACCATTCGCATTAGCTGCCTCCAGAGCGCTCCTAGCCTGAAACGGCCCTGCGTTTTCCTCGCCCCTATGGCCCCCGCGTGTTGTACCACCCTCGGTTCGCTGCTCGAATGAATAATGCGGTTGACACACGCCGACCCATAACCCGCACACCCTCGTCTGCGCAAAGCGTGCAGGTCCAATCGGGGTCAGGATGTTTTCTTCGGGAATTTTCCAGCGCTGCTTACGGCGCTCGTTCGATCGACACCCAAGAATGGCGCTTAGCCCTACCCTCGATTCATCGGCGGGCGATAACCGATAATACTCGTAATGCGCGTAATGTCTTTGCAGGTTTTGATACTCGTCGTTAAAGGTTTTTCGCTTTAAATTCACCCTCTCGCTAATGGAATTCACCCTTTGGGAAAGAAAATTACTACTCATGCAAAATCATGCAAGGGGATGAATCTGTTTTGCGAGAGGTTGAATTTTATTTGCAAACGGGTGATTTTTTTTTTATAAGGGTGAGTTTAATGTGATATATCTGTAAGTATGTATGTATGGTTTAAGAAACAAAAAAATGATCGACGTAAGAATACGAGCGATATTTTGAGGATATATAAAAACGAGTAAGCGGAAGTACAGAATGGATGCCCGGGTGGCCGGTTGCCTGGCAAAGTTCACTCAACGTCACCGATTGCAGCAATAGAAACATCGAACGTATTGGTTTACTCTAGAATAATGATTCTTTTTTTTTTGCCCCTGGAACCGTGGTTTTTGCCGGAAATAGGAAGCACGTGGATATCGTTAGCCGCGTGACGCGCGACCTGTGTCGCGTCATCGCGATATACATCCATCAAACGTGCAGTGTTGTAGTCACCGGCACCATGCAGCCCCGCACGAAGGACGAAGAGCAAGCAGAAGGGTTTCCTGATGAGGTACATGGCCGCGCTAGTGTCTACATATATACGGACATGTCGTTTAGCATGTGAAACAGGATAAACGGAGGATCCTTCGAGTCTTTTCCGGGATATCCTATGTTTTCTTACCGATCATTTAATATCATCGCGGTCGTGCGAGTGTTTAGCCAGAGCCATTACCTCGTATCCACTATCAATTTCCCGATGTTATCACCAGCGGTCTACGACGAGGATTAAACATCCTCCATGTTGAATCAGAAATTGATTCTTTAATCGCAACTTTACTTAATCCATCGCACCACTATATATGTATATACAAATCCAATCACTTTTGTCGATACCTCATAAAAATCATGCATCACCCCATACCTCCCATAAATTCCTAGCTCCCCAAACAAACGAGGAGCTGGTCAAAGAGAAACGTAGCCCTAAAAACGAGAAAAATCCACGCAGCTTATGCGTATCTCAGACGCATTACCATAAGAAGCGCAATACCATCTCATGGTGGTACAAGGACAAGCAGATTTTTCCCTTAGATTTTTCCCTTTTTCTTCCGCCCTTTCGCCGCGGCTCGCCTTTCAAGCAGGGTTGGGGGAGGGGGAGGGAGGAGTAAAAAAAATCCCAGGGTTGGGGGTGCACGCACCGGATACTTCGATAGCTTCGTAGGAAAGTTTTGAGGGAGGCAGGAAGGTAATAGAAAAAGTTTCTCCCACGTTCGTAGCGGGGCAGAGAAGCGGGCTGCGGCGACGGCGATGTTTCGTGTCGTCGGAGGCCGTGACGCGCTTTCGATGCTTTATACCCGCGAAGGAAACATCGGGCAGCGCGGAGGAACTCAGAAGTAATAAAACGGACTGTGCTTTCGGGGCATGATAATAAAAGTCCGAGTAAAGGGACGCTCGGGTTTCCTCGTAAAAGTTCGGCTCTCGAACGCCCGCGAAACTGTGTGTCGCCGATGGATTATTTTCTGGGAATGATTTTTATTCCGCTGTATCTCGGATGGTGGCCGGCTCGATCCCGCGGTTGGCGCGCTCTACGTGCGAATTCCGCCTGGCAAGTGTTTCGCGAACGCTCGAAGGTGTCTCGAGGATTCCAACCTGGTTGGCAAGGACAACAGATCTGGAGCTTTCCGACCTGATCTTTTTTAACAATGATTTTTTCCAATAGAAGAAACAATCGTACAATGCCTTTGTGCATGTCCCTTAAAGTAATGTTCGATGATGAAGTTCTCGCAGCTCTTGCGTTTCAATGCGTACGTTGCTCGGGGAAAATAAATGAGTCGTTAGTTTTGAGCCCGCAATTTTTTAATTCCACGCTTTGAAGCATGGGGGCTTCATTAAGTATGAATGGCGTGGCTTTATTTACCACTGTGTTAAGAACTGCGAAAAAATCAAGGAATAGAAGGGTACTTTTGTTTTTTTTACGGAGCTGCGTGGCCTCCGACAAAGGGAGACGTAACCTGGGGGCGTTGTTTTCGCTTTATATCGTTGGTATTACGGGCTAAAGAATTTTTTCAAATATCAGGCGAAGAATGACGATGACGTCGAATAATTCGAAGAGAAATACCCAGGGTCCTAAACGAGCTGAATTTCGATCGTACAATTTCAAATATCAGATCCGCGCGAGAAAAGTGCGAGAAGCGCAAAGTTTCGCTGAAATTCACGGTTGCGAATCTTCTCCTTCTCGATTTCTCCCTCGGATCCCAAACTCCGGCGTTTCGAGGCGGTGGAAAAATCATTTCCATAATGACGGCGCCGCTTTTACTCGCGACGTTATCGCAAGCACGTCGAACGTGAGAATCCGCCAAAGTGCGCGAGGGTACTTTGCGTCAATCGCGAAACTTTGATGCTGTCAAAAATACGTCGCTCAATTGCAGTACTTCTACACCGAGGATTTCGTCTCGGGAATATCGCGATCTCTCCTTTTAACCCAAATTAAAAGAATTACTTTCCCTCTGCACCACGCGAGTTCACAAAAGGGTATACAATTTTAACACTAAACCTACCAGTCACTTCTTGAACATATTTATATACACCACATATATCTCTAAAGAAAAAGAGAAATGAGAAAACACATCGACAGATCGATAAAATGATTCACGCTTTATAATAAAATCATCGAAAATCTAAAAAGAATGCTTCTCTACGAAGTACAGCATTTCTTTTTAAAAAAAAAGCCACTGATCAGTCATTTTAGCCAGTTCAGTCATTAACAGGTCTAGTGTTATATAATAAAAATAAAAAATCATACAATTAAGGATTAAAACGCTCCTCCTTCCCTCCTTCTCCTGCGCGAGAAACGCGACACCTCGTTCGCGATGTCGCGGTCCATGTCGAACGAGGAAAAGCTGCAAAAACGCGTGTATCGATCGTAAAGACGAGGCGGGACGGGAGATCGGAGGGCGAGAGAGGGAGAGGAGCGACGGAGGGTCGGTCCCTGCGGGAGAGAGGGAGAGAAAATTGGGAGTCGGGCCGAGCCAGAAAGTTTTCACGGTGCGCGGCTGGGATTTCCATTAGCCGGTGCGTCGCTCGCAATCGCCGTGATATTTATTCGGTGGACAAGCGCGTCTCCTAATTTCCGCCCGCAAAGGCGCCGCCGTCGCACAGCATCCGCTGGATCGACGAGAGAGCGCGTGTGCGTAGACGCACGCGCCATGCGAATGAGCGCGCCAGTGCTCGGGGTTCGAGGAATTTTCGAAGCGTAAGAATAACGAGAGAGGTGGGCCAAGGAAGGGCGCTCGAGGTTTGAGAAAATCTCGAGACGACGATGTAAAAGCAGGAAATGCGATATAAGGTGGGGGATATATGGATGAGGAAATCTATTATATTAATAGTATTTTTTATATTTTATATTATAGTATTTTATATTAATAGTATTTTTTTTTTATTCATCTTTGGCGTCGACTGATACAATTAGTTGACTTAGAACGTACTGCTTAAGGTGGTTTCCGATGGAGAAGCATCGCATGGAAAAACCAGCAGTGATGGAAATTCGAACCTGAGTCGAATGGAAGTCGGAGCTCTATCCACTACATCACCCTACCTCTCAATCTAGAGTGTATTCCTAACATATATGTATCTTCTCCTACTGCTGCTCAAATTCCACAGTTCTCGCAGTGCCTTAAACAGCGTCTCAGGATCCACGTATCTTCCCCCGCGCAAACACAGACTTTTATAAGTTCGAGGGCCCACGAAACTCGAAATTTCCATGCGCCCTCCTCGTAGATTATTTCTATCCCTCGCTCAGCGCCTCCGATCCTTTCTCTTAGGATAAATAACATCGAGAGGAAAAGAGACGCGGGGTAAAGAAGGCGCGCGACGATCGAAGGAAGTTGTAGTTTTGTCGACAGAAAAAAAGAGAAATCTTATTCAATACCCTTTCTCCTTTTTGCTCGAGATCGTTCGCTCTGGAAGCCACATTCGACTCCGCAAGAGTGTGAGAGGCGAAGCGCCGTGTGCGATCACGGTGCGATTTTCAGCTCTCGCAAATCGTCGATCGAGGCCCCCGAGGATGCGAAAAAAGGGCGGGGAGCGTTCTCGCCGCTTCCCAGGGACAGAAGAGAAAGCGACGCCACTCTCGGGGGCCCTGCTTCCGCCTGGTGGAAGCCCAGGAAAAGGGCGGGCGAAAGAGCGGGGAGAATGGAGGAAAGGACAGCGAGGCTGTCAGCGCGACGGCCAGATTATCCGACGTCTCTCCTTTCCCGGGCTTTCTTTTCCGATGCGACGCCCTACGACGAGTGGCTGCCGGTGAGACAGAATTTTACAGTGGCCACGACGTCCTCCTCCTCCTCCCGCTCCGCATAAATATAGAAGCCCGGCACTTACGTCGGATTATTAAAACTTTTCTTACTCGTACGCCACAAGGCGGCCGCCATTCGCGGTATAAATGGGCGAAAAAAGTCAGCGCCATTCCTCGATTGTTATTACAGGAACACTTAGATCTCAGCGTTTCTTACGGATATACCGAAGCAAACTTCCCCTCAGACTTTCCAATTGATATCCGAACAGGGCGATATGTATTTCGAACGAAGCCTTCCGCCCGCTCGTCTCCTATTCTCCAAGAAGAGGACTTTCCTTCGACTCCGTCGACGATTCTCCCCCGACTCCCTCGTCTAAGTCGACTCCTACGAGACGCGCGAGGTGCGCAAGGAGAGCTGCAGCCGTCCAACTATCGAGTGTACGATAAGGAACGCGTGCCAAAGAGGAGATCATAAAGGTTGCATCGAGGAGTAAGAGCAAACGACTCGAAGTCGCGCTCGCGCCCTCGAGCGAGAAGCCCCCAGGCGCACTTTCCATTTCGCGAGGAAAATGAGTGGACCCAGGGGGTAGAAGGGGGAGGGGGAGGAGGGAGGATACCAGAAGGCGCCTCCGTCGAGGGAGGAACAAAAGATCGGAGACAGAGACTACGTGGCTTTCAGCTGGAGGGTTAGATTATCCTACTTTCATCTTCCCTCCCTCCCTCCCTCCTGCCTCCTCCTCCCGCCGCTCTGCTTCTAACTGCACCGAGATTATCGCCGCATAAAGGCGGCCGCAAGCGGCGGGGTCACCGCGAGTCCAGACTCGTTCGGTGCCATTAAGCCAGGAAAGTGCTGCTCGCGAAAATGAGGGAACGGCCAGAGGTCGATAACCGACGACGGATTGCGCCCTGGAATCCTTTTCTGCGGTCTCACCGCGAACAAACCGCCGGAGGCGGCGATCATCGGGAGGAATAGCGCTCCGATTTCTTCGATCGACGCGCTCCGCTGGATCGAAGATGTGTTCGGGATGAGGGAGAGGATCGGGTGTAAAGGGAGTTTATATAGCGTGTATCGATCGATTTTAAATATTAAATTTCCGTCGAATTATTGATACGTTATTAAAGGAGAGAGAGTATCTCTTCCTCCGCGATATTTTTCGAGGATAGTTTAAAGCAGGGCTGGGCAAGTTTTTTGTATGAACTATATCATTAAATATATCAATGTGTATTGCACCGACTATGACTATAAGTTACAATCCATTTGCAGTAGTGCTATGTACGAGCGGATTGAATTGTTTGAAATTTAAACTATATAGCGGACTGGACTCGATAACGTAGCCTGGTTTAAATCGTTGGATGTTCATGGAAAATGCTTTATTTTTAAGCTTTCGATACGTCGTAAGAGAACTGGTGTGAAAAGGGTTACTACGTGTATATGTAATATCTGGCCAACGAATGATCGATGGCGATCGGTCCTTTATTTTCAATACGAGGAAGTCGTATCTCGTTGGGAACAGTTTGCTCCTGGTTGCGTATCGTGCATCGCCAGGGAACTTGGGGCGAAAGTCTCGCAACCCCCGCGATATAGCGGCGGGCTGACGAAGTGCGTCAACCTCGATATATTCGATGGTAATCTTCCTGCCCTGGAGTGGTTGGAAACCGTGAACCACTCTCCGTCAATCACGTGTCGGGAACAAAGGAGTGCTTAGTGCACTGGATGCACCCATTTGCCTTCGTCGTCGGTGCCGGCGTAGCCATCATTGTCGTCGTTTATGCGCCTCCTTTGACGCGCCATTAGACGAAGGAGAGGAAAATAAACCGTCGGGCGGCGCCTTTCTCCTCTCCCTCCCCCTCGAGGCTTGTCCGCGATATTCAATTCGGTTCGAAAATCGACGTCCTTGCGAGAATGAAAACTGTCCAGCCTAGCGTGGAAAATCCCTCCTCGCCGGTCGCGCGGATGTTGAAAGAAGGAGACGCCGTGGACGAACGATCGCGATGACGAGTGTGGAATTTCCGAATGGTCCGCGTATTTATGACGTTGCTATCGATGGGCAGATTCAGACTTCCGCTGGCTCGCAATTAATGGCGTGGCACATGTTGCGCGCAATTGACTTTGATAACCCTTAACGAGTCTTTCATCCGTTATGCATACGTATGTAAAAATCGCGATGGACGATGGCGAATTTTATTGGTAGATTGGAAATTTAATGGAGGATCGGGAAGAATTCCTTTTTTTTCCCTCTCTCTATCCAACTTTGTTACGATAACTGAAGGTATATTATATTTTTTCGCTCTCTCTCTCTCATTGCAATGGTTAGCACGAAGAGAACGCCCCAAGGACTTTTTCCCCCGATATAGACACTTATCCATCGGATGCGATGTATAATTAATACTTAGAATTATCCATCAGCGATACGCGAAAACGACGTATCCAGCTCGCGTATTATGTATGCAGGACTGTATTGTATTACAATTATTTATACGATATCCATAATTTGCATGTTGCAATATTGAGGGATAATTAAATGGCCTGTACGTCGATATCGCTGGCAACAATATGGTTGTTGTAAAACGCGCGATAATTATATCTTCCTTCGACGAAGCAAGCGTGCGCCTACATCCGCCATATCTCGAGTAGTTCGTTAAATGGTCTTACATTCCTTTCATCGCGCTGTGTCCTTTCGTCTCTGCACGATCCTCCTCTTAATTCGGCGCGCAGCGATCGATCTCATCGGCCTCCACGCAAAAGGGAATCGCGTGGCAAGGCTGCGCGAAATAAAAGTAAGGCGGTGACGGAGCAGCAGGGCGCATTGGCGCGTAAGTAGAACTTTTTCGAGTGCACTTTGCATCGTAACGAACGCGAGTACCGATACAATTCCAGTTGCCCTAACTCCCATTCTCCCCCTTTCTCCTTTTTTCCCTCCTGGCTCCTCCGCGCCGCTGACCTTCTTTTTGGCGCCGACGGTTGTTTCAAGCAACAACCCGATCCAGTTACGTACTCGTCGAGCGCCCGCTGCATCGACCCAATTATTTACGCCTCTGGTGCGCCAAGAAGCGAAAAACAAGCTTGCAGCATTTCACGCCCGGGGCAGGAGCCATCGGCGATCGTTTCCACTTGCCAATGCGTCCTGGAAAAGGAAAGTTTCCGCGCTCGTCGGATGCTCGATCATAAACGCGGCGGAAGTCTGGGATGAGACTTTGCCCCGTTCGGAACATTAACGAGGAAATAATCGTTTGACGTGAATAACTTGTGATTTTGCGCGATTAAAGCTGACAGGATGTATCGGGCAATTTGTAATTCATTGCGATCGAGTCAAATTTCCGGGAAATTTTGTTTGTCGTTCTGCTTCGCGAGAGACATCAAAATGACAGCGTGAAATGGATAAAAATATTTTCATCATTAGCGTTTCGATGGTTCGATTTTTTGCGCGCGCGAAAACATTTACGTTTTTGGGATACGGATGTGATTTTTAATGTTATTTGACTATATGTGCCATTGCGTTTACCTTGTTACTTTAAAGGGACATTGGGAGTGAACGGATTATGAAGGAAATTTGTTGGATCGATGTAAAAATGGGAAAGCCGATTGTATAGTCCTGTGAATATTATAGAAGCAGCCCGGGCAATGTTGAAAAAGGAACGATTTAATGGAACTCAGTTTCACAAGTGGCACGGCGCAAAGTTTGTGCAGCTTTCAAAGACAAAAATGCTTTTATCTCGACGGCGTCTCGTCTTTCTCCGTGCTGGCAGTAATGCTCTCGCAAAATGCGCCCTGCAAAGTGCGAAATTTCTATCACCAACGGATACTCCCTTTTAATGCGGGGGTTTGTAGCAAAACTCCCCATGGGGTGACAAAGTGCCGAGAAAGCGTTAAAACACCTTTGCACTTCCTGTCGCGCCAAATCCTTCTTTCACTGCCACGATAAAACTACCGTATTAACACTAAACCCACCGAGGCGCTCAAAATGACCGATCAATCGTTTCTCACAAAAATTCTTGTACTTTTTTGAAGGAGTATTTTCTTAAACTTTCCAAGATTTTTTCATTCTCTCGATCTGTCCACATCTCTTCTCAGTCCTCTCTATCTTCAAGAATATACGCGCGGTACACAAATATCTCAAAAAGCGCCTTTTAGGTTTAATATTAATACCTCATTCTTTCCGGTCATCGGTCCAGTTTTAATCCGCACGAGCTTTTCTCGCAAATATTCCACAGTTTCTCTTGACTCAAGAGTGAGCGAGTGCTTAATTTCCCTCGAAGCAAGTCCCGATTGAGAGAGAGAGAGAGAGAGAGAGAGAGAGCCAGGCGCGACATCGGGCAGGAGGAAAGCCCAGCCGGAGATTCGTAACGCACACGAAACTGGCCGGGAGTATAGCCGTCGTAGCTATCGGTTCGCGCTGAGTAGCCAGTTCGTGGAACGCGGATCGATCGGGGAGTATCTCCGGACGTCAATCGAGCACCCTCTGTGCCCTGGCCCTCTCCATCGAAGGCCCGTGAAGTGCAGCAGTAGATTTCACGTGAACCTACGAATCGGCAAGGGGATCCGGCTGGATCGATATGCCGCGATCCCACCGTCCTTCCGCCTGTTGGCTCCGAGATAGTCGTACCGCGGGCGCGCCTTCAATTCCAAAAGGATTTACCACCGAGCCGAGAGACGAAAATTATTTATGCCGCGACGATAAATCTCGACGGGGGAGTCTTACGGTGCCCGCGAGCTTTTTCTGCTGATCGATTAGGCGTCGTGATCTCCTCGCGAAATGCTACCTCCTCGCGAAATGGTTCCTCCTCGCGATGCAAGACGCGTCCCGCTTATGGATCGCCAGCTGAGGTGCGAGTGGGAGGATTTTCTTATTGGCAATGATGGCCGATCACGAGCGTCCAGGTTAATTAATAATGTAGTCTACGCGCGTGGTGCTCGAGGTATCTTGAGATGAGTGCGGAGTCGAGCCTTTACGTGGAATAATCCCGTATATTTATAAGGCTAATGTAGGCAACGAGGGCAAACGCGCTGCCACTCGACTTCTGAAATGAGGAGCCTAAAAACGCGGGCGCACGTCCACGCGCTGCTGTAGACCTCTGGTTATTATTTGTACACTGGTGAATTAATTCATCGCAGTTTCTTTCTTCAGGGAATATTCAACTTGGTTGTTCGAGATTTTATTTAAGTATATACTGCTCGAAGGAGCGGGCTAAGGATATTGAATTCTTGATATTGCTGTAGGTACGTTTTTTCGCGCAATGCGTATTTAATGGGTAGTAGGATGTTTCACGTATATTTGGCGCGGGGCGTGTCGAAAAAGTGCCGTCTAGATTGCGCGTTGTATTATCCGGCGGTGAGCTAATTACGCGTGTATTTTTCAATTAAACCGCCCCACGCCCCGGGCGAACTATGCATTTGGCACGTCGATTGGAAGTTATCGATTCGACGATCCCACCTAGTCGTTTACTGTCCTTCCAGTCGTTAAACCTGACGTAGACGCCCGCGAGACTACGCCCGACACGAATTCGCAACTGCTGTACGATAATATCGTCGGGGCGAAACTCGATATTGGCAATGCGCATAACGATCCTGCGTAGCAGCCATTTCTGCTTGAATTACGCGAGGAAAAAAGTGCCCTGGCGAATATTCGAAAGGAGTGCACGCCTTGAGAAGTTATTCGGAACAGTAACAAACTCTGATCAACTTCCTCCTCAAAGATTAAGACGACAATGTCCCTTCCTAATGACTCGAGAAAAATACGTACTCGTTCGCCATAATCATTCGGTAGATTTAATTGGGAATATGCCGTGTAGAAATTGATAAATTCGCATACGCTCGTTGTATTAATTCAGATCCATTTGCATTATGCAAAAGGGCCACTGTGGAAAATGTTCGAGCAATGTGTACATTTCATTACGTTGGTGTGTACACATATAATGGCATATGAAGCTACTACCCATTACACGGTGATACGAGAATGCCAACGTACTCTTGTTATCGTATTAGAAAAATATCCGCGTACCTGAAATCTATCGAAAATGTATCGCGTGAAAATATTACTCCTAACCGCTGTGCAAAAGTGGCCTTGGCTTTCTCTCGGACGAAATCACGACATTGTTATCGGAGTCCTGGACGTACGATACGCTGCACGGATGTTTAAAAAACATATTACGAGCCGTACGAGCCGTCCGAAGGACATTAACCGGTTAAGTAGCATTCATCTGAATTATCCCGCGTATAATTGTACGGACTGGCGAACATGACGAAGCGCCGGATGAGATTTGTGTTTGCCATTGTTTTTATTCCGTTAATTCCGTTCCAACGACGCGAAGTAATTTCCACGGCTATTTACGGGTTTTTTTTTTTAGGGATCTCACGGGAAAATAACCATAGCCGAATTTAATTATTTCGCCATTATTTAATTACACGCGTCTGGGTCGAACGCCTTTCGCAACGGATCTCTCGTAAACGTACGAATTTGATGCCCTGATTTTAACCGATGCATCGAACGAATCTCCATTATCTACCGCATAGTAGAACCTCGCCTATAATCAGAATCTTTTTAGATCCCTATAAAAAAGAGGATGAGGAAATGAAAATCCATGACTTTTCACTTTCAATGAAAGCATATACACCTTTATGTCTATTCATTCAAGCTATCTTAGCAGGAAGGCCACGTCGTATAGTAGCTGAAGAATTAATTTAGGATGATCCAGCAATCTGTAAAAACAGACGGTTGGCTTGAGATGAGGCACGTAAACGGATCGTTATCTTGAAGTCACTGTCGGCAAAACAGGACTAATTGCAACGTAGGCACACCAGTGATGCTACCCGCAACGTAAATTCCGTGTTGGGCATCCGATAATGCACGCGCGCACGTAACGAATAATAACACGGTGCCGAGACTGAGCGTTAACGACGCCCGTAATTCTTTACGGTCCGGTTGGCCGAGCGAAGGTCTGGCTTCTGATACTGTAACGACGACGGTTTCGAACGCTCGCTCGCGCGACACAGAGCTCGATGCAGGTTTCGTACCTCAGATTTACCCTCTTTCACTTGCAATTCGTCCTTCAGCAAATCAAATATATGTTATTATAAATTAATTTTCGCCTTCCTCAAAATCCGGATTTTTTTTCTAATAAGGAAGTGTTATTAAAAATTAAACTTTGTGGAAGGAATATTTCGGATGATTCTTCAAACTATGATGACTTCACTTGTATAGACTACAATAATTATTTAACGAATATATACACAAAGTTTTCTCGCGCATCAGTGGGAGAACCATTGTAAATGATTTTGTATATGTAGTACGTGTGTCTGTTAACTTGTATCGCAAGGAGTGCAAAAGGGGTGAATTTCGAGTGAAAAACCCGTAATAACACGGCCGATTGCACCCGTCAGGAGCGATTTGTCGGGGCGAGGGTGCCGAGCTGCGACGTTACTTTCAGCGTACGTAGTCTCCCGCAGGTGATGGTAATGATAACGGAGACGATAATGTACTTTATTGCATTACGAACGCGCGAGGCTCGAGCAACGTGAGCGCGTGAAGCTTACGTAATGTCGAACAACGTTAAGCCGTTGCTTCGCTGTTTCGTCGTCCAACCTGAGTAGGCTAAATGGCCATGCACGTTGGTGTCAAAGGTGAAGTACATTGAGAATAAAAAGAGTACGTGGAGAAGAACCGTCGAATCAAGCAACGACACGGAGAGCTATAGTAAGGAGCAAGGGAAGGTGAACATTTTTCAAATCTCAATCTCTAACTTTAAAAAATAATACTTCGTATATAAACGATCGGTGGATAGATTCTGTACGCGAATATACAATCGACATTATTACAGCTTTCTACTAACTACACTAATACATAGTAATGCTATACCAAAGAAGTAAATACTATACTAAATACGCGTTGTATATTACAATCCTACACACCTTAAGACTCGAAAAAAGTATCACTACCAATAAACCTTAACCATCCAGTTTCAAGCGGTCGCAGTGCATCGAACGAGGCCAAACCAAACGACTCTCTTAATTTCCACACTAAAGTTCGGCCTCGAAGTGGATATCCTTTCCCGCGGATTAGCTCGTCCCCTTTGGCCGATCGAAACGAAATTTGGGCGGCCAAAGACGAGAGTGGCGGGTAGAATTGGGAAAGGCCGTTTCATTACATTCCGGCGTGGCTTTCGCCGATGGGAGGGTATTATCCCGATATCCTTTTAACGCTCTCCCGACCTTTACAATATCCCGGGCGGATAACTATCCTCCGAGGAGATACCCTCGTTGCCAGTGGATGCCCCGTGGAGTGCTTCATCTCGTGGCAGAGCGAGTCCGGCGGATGGACGGATGGATAAAAAGATGGGCGGATAGATAGAGGAGAGGAGAGAAAGGGAGGAGTTTTAGCCACGGAGGCCCTTGATAGAGCGGCTCTAATTTTGTTAAAGCGCGTAAAAGCGAGGCGTAAGATCGATCGAGGTCGAAGAAGGAGCCTTCCGGCGAATAATCCGGGCCGAAAGGCCGGGCTCCATCGATGGATTAGGGGCCAAAGCTTTTCGGTGTTTAATTAACGTCCGCGGGATTAACCCTGTTACGAGACCCGACGATCGGCGGATAATCGACGGTTCTGAGGGGGAAAAAAGCCCCGATGGACGAATCTGCTGGAAAAATACTCGAACCGAGATCGAGACCTCGAATTTCCGTCCGCTCCTCGGACCTGCGGGGGATAAAACTTTGCGCGGGCTTCGGCGAGATGATTGAAGGAATTCACCCTGGCATAATTAATTTAATAACGGGGGGATCGATGAAAATTTAAAGGACCGTACCGTGTGTCTTGGGACTTAATATAGATAGAGGCCCTGAGAGAATTATTAAACGATACATTTGAGAGAAACTGGTTAAATTTTCGACCAAATAATTCGGCCAGTGTAAAGCACCTTTCGAGAAGAATGTATCCTATAGGTAGGTT
Source organism: Ampulex compressa (assembly GCA_038496175.1). Taxonomy (NCBI): domain Eukaryota; kingdom Metazoa; phylum Arthropoda; class Insecta; order Hymenoptera; family Ampulicidae; genus Ampulex; species Ampulex compressa. The sequence goes on along the minus strand of JBCFXI010000207.1, from coordinate 161,758 downwards.
AATCTTTCTACTCTCCATAAACGCATCACCCTTCTTCCACTTTCTCCCCGTTCTCTCGCCTTTATTCGAAACAACGCTCACCAACAGCCTCGACGTTCAATTCCAAGCCGTCTTTCATCGAACTCGTTCCACGCCCTTTACAGGACCGCGGCGATTATCATTGCAGGATCCTAACCAGCGTGCTTTCGCTCCGAGGCTCGTGAAAATGATCGCGATCGATGGCCAGACGCGGTAGCATCGTGGAAATTTAATGGCCAGCGGAACTGCAGCGGGGCTCGACTCGAATTTCGCGAGATTTCCGTGCGGCTTTGGCTGCTGGGTGGCCCTACGGATTTCGAGATACCGCGAGCGTTCGACCCGCAGACCGGAGGGGATCGGATTCCTCCCGAATTCCAATTTCGCTTTACCTCATTACTCCGTGCCCGCGTCGGCTGCGATTGCAGTCGAGGAGAGCCTCCTTCCTTCCGGTCTGTTTCTTCCTTCTTCTCCCCTTTGTTTTCCTCCCCCTCCCAGCCCTTGGTGTTTATCGGAACGGGTACGCCTCGAATCGCGGCAAAGAACTCCTTTTTTCCGCCTCTCTTCCCCCTATGAACGTCGGCGATCATCGTCGTTGGACTTTTTGTTCCTCTGCGCGGAACGATCGATGCTTTAGCACTGGTTGCTTGCACCGAGGCTCGCGCAGTTGTGCGCCGATGTGTTGCGAGCGAACGTGATAGCTCGTAATCCGAAAAGGAATACGGAGGCTCTGCGGCACTTCGAGATGACGAGTCGAGTGCTCGATGGTTCTCGTAGCCTATATGTATGATGTATCGACACTGGTGATCGGTGTAGATTATTGTGCATATAAGTTGGTTTAATTTTTTTCTGCAAGGTCTGTGGAGAGTGGATGGAGAGGTGACGTTGTGATATTACATTAATAATATCGTCTTCTGATATTCAGTCTAAATGCCTTTGAATTTTTGGATTATTTATATTTGTAGTCGATAATCGGAGGGAATGTAGTCCGTTTACGATCGTGCGCCACTCGACAGTGCGTATGAACGACGAGAGGATCGTCCTCGACGGTATGCCGGGATCGTCACTCTCATCCGGAATTCTGCATAAAAATCCTCGCCATCCGAGTTTCTGCGCCGAGCGAGGAAAGAATGCGGGGCTGTAATAAAAATCGCGCCCCCTTCCCTTTTTTCCCCCTATTTTTTTTTTGGACTCCCGGAACGTTTTGATCGTATTACCGAAAACAACGCGCCCTTTTTCTACCCGATGCGCACCGTCTACCCCAAATTTTTTTCGCCTTGAAGCAATTACATCGTAACCGACACAAAGCCCCGTTTTTGTTGCAAGGGTGCTTCCAGCCGAAAAAATTTATTGTCCGCTTATCGGTTATTTTTCGCCCTCCGCTCTCTAATACCGCGTTCGATTTTCGCTCTACTCTCCACGACCTGCCGTGTTTTTCCAGCTTTTAATTTCCCCTTTCTCCGCAATTTCTACCCCTCACCCTTGGAACGAAGGATTTCGTCTAAAAACATCTGCCAAAAACATGGGCTCTTGATCGGCCGGCGCTTTGTTCAAATTTCGATAAATATTCCATGGAGGCTTCTCCTTCGATGATTTATCGCCTTTCTTTGCCGCGTTTTGTTTCGCGATGTTTGGAATTCTCGCGCGCAAAAACAGGCGCAATTCAAGTCTCGAAAGGTGACATCCTGCTCCCATTATTTGCACGATTATTACGCGTTATTTGGATAATGGTAATATTAATCATCCGCAAAGTCAATGGGCAAAAACGTGTTGCTAGAATGCAGCAGCTGCCGTGGAAAAACGCGGAAAGGCGCGTATTGCTAAGGGACGAGCCAAAAGGAAGGAGGCGCTCGTAGTTTTCGAGGAAGAGACAGAAAAGGGGTGGTAAACGTTTAACCCGAAGGGGATTCGAGGAAACAGAAACACCCCTTCGTACTTCGATGGGGAGTCGGCTGGAAAAGGGAGCGAGAAATTTTTACGGAGATTTTAAGAAGTCCCGAATACTTGCCCTCGAGCTCCTGCCACCGACTGTTTCCTCGGGAGCCGCGTCAAAGCGAGGCCGTAGGCAAAGGATTTAAACTATGTTTCTACGAAAATTTTCACGAAGGAGTCGCTTCCGGGAGGTGCCTTTGAACTTTGACGTCGTGCACTTTTTATCGTCCTCTTTATCGTCTCCCAAAGCACGGTGGTTGATGGCCACGTCGAACATCAACGTCTCTCTCTCTCCCCCTCCCCTCACCCTTCTCTCCCTCTCTCTCTCTTTTGATGTAAAAATCACAACGTTCTTATTCCTCAAGTACCTAAAAATCAAGCTGCTAAGAATACTAAAAATACTAAATATTATCGAGATATATATATATATATCCTGCAGTTCTGATGGTTTAGAACCCACTCTAAACAGTAGGTCCTAGGCCAAATTAGGAGTCGGTGCCAAAAATGAAATAAAAAAAAAAAATATAATCTCCCTTTTCTCTTTCGCTGGGTTCGGTGTTCATCGCAGAACATATTGGGGGTGTAAAGACACGTGTTTTTAAACGTGTATTTGTTTAATGCAAGAATTATTTTTACCTCAATAGCCTGCATAGAAAATTGTTTAAAGTTATATTATTTTAATAACCTATTAAAAAATTCAGAAAAATCTGTTTCAAATATCTTCTTTCATTATTAACGATGTTATGACGCCGAGATTTGTATATCAAACGCACGAGCCCGAACGTGCAATGAATTTTGTAGCGAAATGCGACATGTGCTACATTCAAAAAGCACGCGCAAAGAACCGGTGTATCTAACATGAAACGTATAAAAAATGGAAATAGCAAATTCGAACCTTTTCCAATGTGCTAAAAGCAGCAGCGAATTTTTATCACACGTATAATTAAGAAATACAACAACGCGTGTGAAAATCTTTTTTATTTATATAGGAGCACAAAAATGAAGATGCAATTTTTGTGAATCCGTTCCATCGAGGATATAGACCTATAGGTGAAACGAATCTTTATGTACTTTGAAACGCGACATAAGCCAAATCCTCTGTTAACGAGCGCGAGAAAAAATGTAAGACGGAAAAGTGCCTCCCTTATTTATAAGCTACAGATAAAACTCTAAAAGTTTTTTACACTTACAGAAACGCAACATGAGCCAAAATCAAAGATCGGGATAAAATGTATGGGGGACCCATTTATCTACTGCGCGGAGGTTAGGAAAAACAAGAAATAGAAGAAGAAAATTCAAGAACTTGCATTATAGATGATAGAATGTTAAGTGTGAAATAAACCTTTAATTGCGTAGAAATGCGAAATGAGCCAAATACCCTATGAGCACAAGAAGCACGAATATCCCCAAGGGCAATTTGCCTGCTCGATCAAGACCATTAACCCTTGGGGATATTCAAGAATATTCGAGCATACTGCATTAGAATTACAAGAAGCACGAGGTTGAAAAAGATAGAGAACAAGAAAAAAATTTAAAAGCCTATTCTATCGAGAGTAGAAGGATAAAGTGAATCGGACATTTACATACGCAAAAATGCTACGTGTGCCAAAATTACTCCGTACGAGCACAAGGAAAGTCCATTTACCTAACATCTGGAATACACGAAGCGCACGAAATGGGGGAGAAAAAAATAAAATTTAGGAATTTGTTTCATCGTGAGTACAAGCTTAATGTTAAAACTACACGTCACTATTGTGAGGTATCCAGGTGTGCTACGAATATCTATAATAAAACCAATCGATTCATTTAATGATTCACGTATCCCAATAAAATGACGGAAACTTCTCCAACAAGACACAGTCACGAATTTGTAGAATTTTTCTAAGAAATAATGCACTTGCCATTTGTGTTTTGGTATTTGGGTTATATCGTAATTCTAGTGATGTTCTAGAGAATACAACGGAAGCCGGAACTAATAGTGCACGCAAAGTCGCGTGCAAATCTCATTTACGAAATCCTCTTAGTACCTTTGAGCTGATTTATCGGTTTTCCATTTATCAAAATATCTTCACGTTCAAAAGAAATGTATTAATTTTAGCACTTAAATTAACATCACGCATCTTCTCAAAGAAACAGGCTATTAAGAAGAGATATCGATAGATCGATAGAGCGATTTACACACTGCGATGGAATCATGTAAAATCACAGGAAATGCCCGACTATGAAGTACAGTCATTTTTTCAAGAAACGACTGACCCGTCATCTTAACCGCTCTGGTAGGTTTAGCGTTAACACTATGATGTATTTAGGTGTACAAAATATATCCTTAAAGAAAAAGAGAACGAAGTAATAATATCAACACATCAATTCATTGATCCATACGCTGTAACAAAATCATGGAAAATCGCACAAGTTATTCCGTCCTAATGTTCTACAATTTTTCAAAGAAATCACTGAACGGTCATTTTGATCGCTTCCATAGGTTTAGCTAGACGCCCAAAGGATCGCACCTTTCGCAAAGTATCTTTAAACAGCACCCGGAAAATGGACAAGCTACTATAATAGGTTAACACCAGGGGGGCACCAGGAACACCAAGTGTAAGTGGAGGAAAAAGAAGAAGCAAATTCGTGAGCCTGTTCTATCGAGAGTGCGGGAGGGAGCGAGGAAGCAGCCCGGCCCACGGCGGCTCGAACCGGTGGTGGGGTGTCAGCCGTGGCTTATCTGGCGACTTTATGTATATTACGATGCCCAAGGCAGGAACACGAGCAGTTCACTGCTGGCTAACCGGTCGGAGAAGTCGGTAGATCCGAGCGTACACCCGGCACCGTGCGTGTCGCACAGACGGAAGAAAACGTGTCGAGATCGAGCCAAATTGTCGCAGTGAGAGAGAGGTGCTGTTTCGCACGTACCTTACTTCTCGTGTACGGATATAGAAAAAGCGCGTATACGAGAATTGTTTTGCGCTGAGAAAGCTGCCGTAGTGGAGGTCAGAGGGAATCCTGTAAAGGTGATCGGGCGGGTATCGGTACTTCTGAGCGATCACTTCGATCCAGGATGATCGCCCTTGCGTGCTCCTTTTTCGTGGTTGTCTCCTTAGTCGTGACGACCAGCCATGCCTTCCTCGGTGCTCCTATACCAGGTAGATATCACTAGTGAGTTAATGTACGAGATAAGTGAATTTTGATACGGTTCGTTTCATGTAATTCCTTTTTGTGATCTTCTCTTTACACGTGACCACGAGACACGCCTTCTCGGCACGCCTATAGCAGATAGATATCATCAGTGAGTTAGTGTATGGAACGAGTGAGCTTTTAGTCGGTTTATTTCGTGTACCCCCTCTTCGTTGCAGTTACCTTACTCGTAACGCCTGGCTATGCCTTCATCGGCACTTCTATCACCAGGTAGACGTCACTTAGTGAATTAGTACATTGGTTTAAATGCTGTTTAACTTGGTTTAATATTCGTGTGCGCGCTGTTTTCGATTTTTCCGCGATGTTACTAGCACGTTCTTGGTATTTTTATGATGCTGTGCTACTCGGGCTGATTGTAGAAATTTTAATATTAATTTGAAAGTACCAAGGTATTGATATTAAGAGTTGGCAACATTCTTTATAATTGTGAGTCCAACTATTGGATTGAAAAGTGGCAAGAACCTTAGTACACTTTTGTACACCTTAGTACACTCTTATCTCTGTGTCGATATTGTTTCGCAGTAGTCAAATCTTGATAATAAGGACATAGGAATTGACGCGCAAATGAGTTTTTTCTTGATTTAAGACCGTCATTTACGGGGTGCGTGATGGCAAGTGATAATTTTGTTTCTTCTCTATGAGAATTGATTCAAATTAGAGTGTGTACTACCGATAGCACACGTGGCGCGAAACGGTAGACAACGAATGGTGCAATCATCGAAAATACGTATTGCGCAAATGTTAAATATTGTTTTCAATGCGCGAAATAAAAATATTTTTAATATTTCTTCCAAATATTTAATACTCTAAACATTAATGTGCTATTATCCAACGACATATAATTTTTAGCATAAATATATAATGCTTTAAAGCAAAGTTGGCCACGAAAAAATTGCACTAGTATATGTGTATTACATTGTTTCCTGTCTAATAGTACAAGGAATTTACATTCTGTATTAAGTTAAAGCGATGTATAAAGCATATTAACAATATAAATTTGAATATCGATAAATTAATCCAAGACTTCCTGACGCAATATCATAATGTATGTATTTGTTGAAAAAAACCTGACGCCTTTTTATTATTGTGAAAAAAAGAACTGCTGCATTATGTACGTCAGTTGCAATAACATCATCACGCTGGAAATAAAAGTAATATAATGTCCGATAATGAGATTGAAACCGATTTTTACTACAGGAATTTAGGATTATTACACAAAATATATACCTTATTTCTTAAGTTTCATTGTAGTAGCTATATCTTGATTTGTAAAGAAAAGCTTAGAGAAAGATAAGTCTCTTAATAGTATTTTTAGATAAGACTCAGAAGAAAAATTAAACATTAAGTATAATAGTGCTTTGTACTTGTAGTCGTGCCATTCAAGGAAACCATATTTAATACTCGAATTTTTACTGTGTTTCAAATTCAGTTACATATTCACCACTTGCATTTCTGTATAGAATATGACCTTACATCAAATTCTTGCTATCGATGCTTTCAAGTTATCGCGTACATGAACAAAAAAAATTCCTAACCGTTTTCCTATCTATTAGGAATATGCCTTTAAAAAATGTCTTGGATCGTTGGATATATTTGACGTGCGATTAGAATATCGACTATAATTTAAGTTAACTTGGATGAATAAGTAGATAGCATGTATCTCTTAAAGCAAAGCGTATGTCAGTAATATAAATTATTTTTATATTACGTTACAACTTCGCTTCCTCCGTATTCCTATAAATAGCTTTAACGCTAAATAGTGGTCTTTTCAACACGGGATTTGTACGCTACCCGAAATATGGGAGAAAATAATAACCAGCGATGAACAATACTTTGAATTATAAATGTATATTCAGTTCATTACAATAAAGCCTCGAATTTCGGTAAAAAAAACCTGCGGGGGCAGAGTTGTACACCTAATACATAATGTGAAGTATGTATATGTGTATATACGTATAAAGAAGAACAGCAATTACCGAAATTTAGTGTGGTTAAAATAATAAACATAAATATAATATCTAGAAAACTTTTACCAATGATTTTTACATATTTAATGAATACACAATATTAATCGCTATTATTTTGGCATTACATTCCAATCAGATCGACACCGTGCATTTAAAAGCATCACTGGCATATAAACTGCAGAGTGAATTGGCTGATGGTAAAGAACTTAAACATTTTGAACCGCACGGTTTCAAATTAAGAATTTATTTATATATAGTTTGTATTATTATTACCATTATCATTATCATTATTACTACTACTACTACTACTACTACTACTACTACTACTACTACTATTATTATTATATACAGCATAAAGCTGGGCAAAGATTTCACGTGGTACTGGGGTGCAAACGCGAACTTTCGGTTTCGTTATCACTCCTTGTTTTTTTTTCACGTGGTTCTCGCGGCTTCTCGAACGCTCGTGACTTTCGCACGTCTTTTTGATAAGGCAAATGAGTAAACAGATGACGACTGGCTCGTACCTCCTCCACGGCGCATTGGATGACAAGTTTCGTGAATGAATTGGCGGAAATATTGCGTTTCACGACGAACGCTTTGGCCTAGAACAAAGGCGAACCATTAGTCCGAACGATCGTGATCAACAGTAGACGGCGATAAAGTTCAATGATTAAAGCGCAATAAAATTGTCGATATAATCACGAAAATTATCATACCCAAGGTGTTTCACATCTTTATAATTTTATGCCTGAATTTGTTTATCGGACGATAATTACCAGAAACGACTGCATTTTGTTAAGTTTTTGTGCGTTAGATGTTAACTAATTAAATCACGATACAATTGCTATTACGATCGCGAGAATTAATGCTCTTTAGTTTATTTACAGTTTGATGCTTTGATTTGTTTTTCGAAAATAATCAGCAGGAACCAGAGTATTTTGTTAGATGGTTAGATGTAAAACATTAGGCTCTTAACATTCAATACTAATTGTTAAGATTACTTATCCTAAATTTACCATTCAAATTGTTGCGGCCTGTACTGCAAAAACCTCGCGAGTTATCATTGTGAAAACTATGGTAAGATAAGTACATAGGGGATAGGATTTCTATGCAGTAGATTGATTCAAATTTCGTCTATAACTTCTAGATGATTTTTCAAACATTACTTACAATATAGATCCTTCATAATATGTCCTAATACAATTGACCACTCCCGATCAGTGTTAATAAATTAAACAAAGAACTCATGAATTACAGATTTTTTATTTTGAAGCCAATGAATATTATTATATATGAGAATAAGCAATAGAACCTGATATGAAGTATGCAGAAATGTCAAGCAGATAAGAGTAATTTGCATCTCATAGACGATTCTAGCTAAGCAATTAATTTGGCAAGGTTAAATTATTTATGCAGGAACGGTTGCAAATCTAAGAGAGGCGTGCGTATATCCTAGATAATATTTCTTTTCATATAGCATTTCATTCAGCATATAGACTTCTAATATTATCTGCTGATTCAATACGGTTATATTTTGCGTAGGTGCAGCTTGGTCAGTGAATAAGATTGATTGCTTCGCACATTGCCCGCGCAATAGACATATTAATTATTGCATTGAAAGATTAAGATATATTCTGAACCATCGAAATTCAGTGCAAAGACTGAAAAACAAACTCACGCGCAAGATCCGGATTTTACTCCCACTTGCCATTGATAAATCATTTCCTTCATGGATATTTATATTGTAGATCTTTTGTTGCGCATAAGCAACAGCTCATATTTTTTTACAGAAAATCGGAATCTTGATTCATTCCATCACTGACGCATAATTTTTCTTGTGATATATAAATTCGGTGATTCTAAGTCCATATTAAAACAAGGGATCCTAGACTAAAAAACCTCTACATTCAATACCAAATACTGAAAGCAAAAATCAGAAAGTGGAAATTCAGAGTTGAATAATGCACAGAGCATGCATTAATCATTTCAGAAGATCTTAATTTCGATTAATGAATTCAGACCAAAGTATTATTATTAGCATAGACAAAATTAACAGTAACTATAGCATAAGAAAATATTAATCATTAAAACATTATTGTAAGCTTTTCATATATTTGTTAAATTTTTGTTTAGCCGTTTTGCAAGACTATTTCGATGTTCTATGCTTTGCTATTGATACATTTGATGAATTTGCTATAATGTAAACGCTTCATTTTATGAATTGATTCATAGTTTTTATATCTTACATCTTTAAAGAAAACTTATATGATATTTCAATAAGAGAAATTAGTCTTATAGGTATAAGTCGATAGAATACTATATACATATACAATATGCAAAAAACGGTGGTCGAAGATATCAATTTAGACAATGAACATACAGTAATCATTGATATTATTTTGATATTATCAATATGCAAATAACACAGATACACTAGGAAAGAGTATGTATAAATCGAATAAATTTTCTTTTTACGCAATGGAAATATGCAAATACATGCATAGTATTATAGAAAATCAATATTATTCAGATAATATAGAGAAATGTCTGTAACATCGGAGAAATATTCCTCAGTAATATCAATGCAGTCGATGGTTATGTATCAATATTATCTCCATATTATCGAGTTTGTTTGAACTTCATAGGGTTAATGTAAGTCTTCAATCAATATACGCCTCGAATTGAGGATTATAAGCGGAAATAATTGATAATCCTATAAGAACAAACCAGATACGGTCTTTGAGCCAAATTTATTCCGCATAGGAAGGATTTGCTGTCACCAATCTCGGCGTATCGCCGTATTCATGTTCATGGCCATTCACCAGTGAGAGAAAGGATGCCGCTAACGGAACAGCAACATCAAATCGAGCATGAAACGGAAAGTCTCGGTTCTCCCTGATGGCCGTTATAATTAGATCTGTTATATTATTGGGCGCACCAAAAAAAAACATTTTTTAAAATAATTCCTCCTCGCGATTTTCACAACAGAGCCGTTTGTAAGATAAGGTATCATATCACGCGACACTCTTTATGTGAGATCTCATTTTATACGGTTACTCGGTATACCTTTCAATGGTATGTGTCAAAGACAATCGTGAATTTTAGTGGGTTTAGCGAGCATTTGAATTCTCACACTTAATAATTCTACATTTTCATCTGGTCTGATGCAGATAGAATTTTTCTATCGATAGAATAACATTGCGTGTGAGAAAGTTAATAATGTTAGTTACTAATGCGTATGCAATGCATGCGTAATGTAATATAATGCATAATGTAATATATAATTTCTTTATTTGATATTTTTCTACACGTTCTTATTTTATTTGATCAGACAATATTTTATCTCATGTTGCATATTATATGTCTGTAAGCCGACACATTTGCAGGATAGATACTTAATGTTAATTTTATACAATCTAACCGTATATTTTTCCTTGCTTTGTATCAATATTATTATATATTGGTGAACCAATATCTAATCAGGATAGATAATACCTCCATTTACACGGTATTTTTATTCACGTTCTTATTTTATGTGAGCTAGCAATACACCTTTCTGTGATTTCTGCTAATCAGTATATAGTCAGAGCTTTTAAGCAACAAGTGTAATTTGTTTTACAAAACATTATATAACATTTAAAAGGTTCTCAACAATGAAAAGTGCAATTTTAAACCTTGCCCCAAACGTTTAATGAGCCTTCTAATTTTAGCAGTATAAAAAACAATATCAGTAAATATCTCGTTTACGAGAACAGCAACAATGATTTGAAAAAATTATTCATATAGATACACTTTTTGCAATCTTCTCCCTTCATACGTTTTTTTTCACATTGTTATACATTATTTCCCAGCTATTCTTAGCATGAAACAGATTTCCACGCAGAGTAAACACTCAGAGCAAAATAAAAGAGCGAGTGTATATTACAATGCATTTGTTAATCGGTCTGATATATTGAGCAATAAGTATAATAATAATTTAGTGGCGAAAATTAAAAACCTTCCTCCCAACTGTATCCATGGAGCACGATACAAAAATGAAGTACTTACTGATAGATCGAGGCATTTTTTTTGACAGACCTTGGAAATTAACACTGTACCGCAATCGAAATTGTCGGACATATTTTTAAATACGCCTTCATCGCTGGTAGCCGCTTAGATCCCTATCCTATCCTATCGGCGAAGTATTTTTGACGGGGAGCAACGTTCGAAGAGTCATGGAAAGTACGCGGGCTAATCTCTATCCCTATTTACGAGCCGACAGACCTGCCATGCCGCACGATTACGATCGAACAGCGGATACCGGTATTCTTAATCGACGAGCCTCGAGTGTTTGTTCGAGAGCTGCGTCTCTTGTTTTGGCGACTTCCCCTATCGGTTTTTTGGGTGGCAAATCCACGATTAATCACCAAAATCCTCAGGTATACTTCAATTTAATCTATTTTTAATCTATTATTTCCTGCTTATAGTCTATCTCACTTATTCCCAGAAAATAAAATACCAAGAGTGTTTCTTAAAATAAAAGATTTCTAAAAAGTACTCCTGAAGAACTACGATACCATCGTCCACGAGGGAGACCCGGGTTCGAATCCGGCTGATCACCTCTGGTATTTTTATGCAATATATGTACTGTAGCTCTGGTGGTTCGGAACCCAACTTAACTCCTTGGGACACAAGATTTCAGAAAATAAAATAGATTCATGTTGCACAAAAATTTTATTGCGTTTTTATTTCAACAAAATAGGTATATTTTTATTCACAAAAAATTTGTATCAATATAATATATAAAGACATGAGATAAGAATAATTTCATTCCATTTATGGTTGAAACGTGGGATTTAAATAGTCCGAGTATTTGCAATGTGGGGGTTTATTGCAATATTTCGAAGGGGGTTGAAAAATACCCCACCGTGCATTACCGTGCATCAAAAATCTTTAATTACAATAAAAATAGTAGTTCCTAGGCAAATGGTCTTACCAGTCAGCGCCGAAAATAAATTAAAACAGAAAAGTAGTGGTGGTTAAAATAACTGTCATAATGCATATATAAATTGTAATGCAGATTGAGCCGTATTGCTTGGTTTTAGATAACGGGTGCGCCATTAATTGACAAAGACCTTTTAAAACATAAAATAATCGACAGTCGTACCTCGACAAAAAAAAAATTGCAAGACTCTTAATTAAAATGATATATAATATATTGTTTTAAACAAATAGCACTGCAAATTCAGTTTTGTCTCTTATTTTACTGACTTCCAGTATTGGTTTTTGCTTTGTAAATTCACAATTAATCACTGAAAATTTTCTGAGATGTAATTTCAATCTATTCTTGATCTATTATTTTTAGTTTATTCTATATACCGTCTATTCTTTATTCTTTATCTCGTATATTACCGATACTAAGAAAGTTATGAAACTCTCGGTCACGTTGAAACGGTTCACACTATATGCACGATAATCAAAGTCGAGCTTCACTCTGCCCAATCGATCGCAGTAACCTCGATTCGATCGTGCAAGTAAAGAATTATTCACCACGCAGCCTCCTTACTGGAAAACGAAACCATACTACCGCGGTATTGATAGTCCAATGAATGTAGGTCACGCAAGGTTAAGAGAATAATCAAATTTCGTGCCAAATATATCTTAACAAACAATAATTAATGTATAAAAGAATATTTGACGATTGCTCTTGAACCTACCTTTTTTTTTATCGAAGTACCCAAAGCGATTAAGTCTATAAATAAACATTTCAATTTCTACAATAATTGTTAAACTGTTGTGCTAAATATAAGTAGTATATTTTAACAATAAATAATTCGAATATGGCTGAAAATTGAATGCTTTGTTCTTAACGTTCTATAATTTTTTTTAAGCTTTTTAAATCTGATAACCACAATCAACTAAGCTATTTGTAATTCAAGTTTTTCAATCAGTCCTTTCTATAAAGGATTATGTAGCTGTTTAAGGTTGCTAGATTTTTTTAATTCGACGAGAATTTAATACGTGTCACGGATTATTCGGCGTTCTCAATTTTCGTGGTTTTCCATGTATTATCAAATATTCATTACTATACTCAGCTGTGTTCGTTATTACGAACGATCCTCCCTCTTACCATTGATAAGGACGAACAGGAGTAATGTATTCCAACAGAGTACAATAGAAATATGAACGGGCCACGTTAATTGCAAAGTTCATTTGATTTACATTGTTTAAAATGTCAGTCAGTATAGTGTTAATATGTTAAACGTACAAGTCAGTTTTTTAAACATAAGATAGTATAATATAAGCATAGTATTAGATCTAAAAATGAATTTGGTACATTACGGCAAAATCGCGTTTAGTTTACATCGGTATAATTTGCCGGAAATGAGAAACTGTTCCGCACCAAAAATCCCGCAGGTCGATAAAGTTTCAAGTTGCAACTATAATAACGTAATAATGAAGTATCACAGTAATAACATGTAATATCAGTTTTGGTTTGATGGCATAGCAACAGAACGTAAAGTTAAATAAAAATATAGTACTGCATTTTGATAAAATATCGTAACTATAACAACTATAATTAACGTTATATTAATCTTTAATGCCTATATTATTAAAAAAAATTTTACAGTAACGAACTTATACTGCAGCCTCCCAGTATATGAGACTATTACTTCAAAATACGTGGTGAACTATTGAACAATATTTTTAAAGGCGTATTTTTAATATCGAGTAATAGAAAAACAATCAAGACTTTCTGTTAAATATATGCACGACGAGTGCAAATCGTTAATGACAAAGAATACCAGATTGTTTAATAAGTTAGCGGAGCACGGTTTGTTCGTCAACAGTAGAACTAAAATTTCGACGTCATTTTAATATTTCATATTTCATAACAAACTCAACCAAAATTCCAATACTTTTTGCAATATTTTAAATAAAGTTTTGGGTTTCAAAAAACTATGTGCGCAATAGGTGCAGCATTCACTAACAATCCAACTTTGTCAGTAACATTTGAAGCGTTTTTTAACCTTTAAAATAAAAAAAAATGTTAAAGCTTCAATTTAAAACTAAAAACTGTACTTTAAGCATTAGTTTAAAGTTTATAACTTTTAAAGTCATTTCTACAACTATAAATTTGTTTTTGATTGGCGTTCGGTGAACTTATTGAAGAACCTAGTACAATATCAAATTATACTCGACGTTAAACTGAAAAGGGTTAAACGTGTCACGAACATCGCCCTGTACGTGACACAAGGAACGTTCCAAATCGCCGTGTTTGTTCCACCTCCCCGCGTGTCTTATGTCAGATCCCCCCACGAACCTCGACCATAAAGTCGTTAAATATGCTTCTTTAAGAGTCACTTTATTAGTATTTACTACGCCTCTATTAATAGACATCCTTGTATCTAATGCTAAAATCACTAAACGATTTACCGCAGTGCAGGTCTCGAAGACTTTGTATTTTTCTGTATTTCATTTTCTATTTTTATTTTGTAACTGTTTACATTCCATGACTATCTCTTTCACTCTCTTTTTTTATCTTCTGTTTTTTGAAAATCAAGCCGTGGGAGTTACGTGGTAAATATTGTTCTTCCAGAGACACTTGACGAACATGTACAAAATTTCTATTAATTCTCATCTTTGTTTAACGCTGGAATCGCAAAAACTATTAAAATATCCGGCTCATAATTTCTTAAATTTCTATAAATGTTTCTGGCGCCTATGACGATGCATTTTCAGAGATTTTATATCTTTTCTTCGGATATTCCCTACTTTCTCGTTCTTTATTTTGTTGTGTCTGAGATCTATTTATATTTTCTGTTTGTTTACCGTTTTTAAAAAATTAAACCGTAATCGCATTTTATTTTTTATTTTCTGGATCTATTTATTTTTCTTAACCGTTTACCTTTTTTTACAAAACTGAAGCTGTCACCATAATATTTTCAATATCACACTTTAAGAGTCATTTGATTCGCATTTGGAATTTTTTAAATGATTACAATGACTAATTCGCAATATTGTATATAATTTCTCGAAATATATTACAGTGCATTTCCAAAGAGTTTTTATATATTTTTCAATTACCAATCGAATTTATTTATGAATTTATTTCTTTTAAAAAATAGTATGACGTTTCATCTATGTATCGTTAACTGTTCTTGTTAGCTAATGAATCGTGGTCGTGGTGTCGTAAATATTCTCTTTTAACGTCACTCAATTAACTTTTATGACACCTCTATCGATAGCCGTCTTCATCTTTGACACTAAACCACCGATGTAGTAAAATAATACGTTCTTTACCTTTTAGAAAAGTTTTTCAAAATCATATTACTTTCTCAGAGATCATTTTGTTATAAAACATGAATAATGAACAGAATCTACTTCCTTTCCTCGTCCATTTTTCCTACTTTTTACTCTATTCTAAACCTATTCGCAAAAGGGATCTTTCATTATCCCCCGACATTCCTACAAAAACATTATGATATCGTTGAACTGCATGCGGAATATTTAATGAGCAAGTACTATCAATAAAATTCCTCATAACGTTGGCAAAATCCTTTATTCTAGTATTGATAGGCTATTTATCCGAACCTCGTAGGTGTACGCCTTTTGATATTCGGGAGAATTTTGCGGGCAGCATACGTATAATGCCCCTTGTTCTCATGGTCTAAACGATACGCATGTGCGAAACCTATTTGAATCATTAATTGCTGCTGACTGAATAGCCGGTTTTCTCGAAGTTAAATACCTTCCATCGGCGATCGATTCGTTTCCCTTAATTGTCGACGGATATTCGTTAACGAGCCTGTGGCTTTTCGTCCGCCACGTTGGCAGCACGCCAAGTGCCCTTTTAACGTAACCCTCTTTGACTGGATATTGTGAATTGCTGCAGCTGCAAAACATATGTGCATATGCATGCTTACTCCCGGTAAAGGGGAAATGATAATAACCAATCTCGGCGTGGAGGAGAGTTAACCCTTTCCTTAGTTCAACGTCGAGTATTACAACCGATAAGTTTCTAATATAATATTCGAATATGGGTTTAAAATAATGTTTACAACATTGAACGCTTTACCTCGAGAAAGGTTTAATTGAGAATGTTTTTATTGCCGATATTTAATCAACATTGACTTCTACTGGTATTTCACGTTAATCGACATGCCGACATTTTTATTTCCTTTTTATTAATCTGTATCATTAACACGTTCGGTGCCAAACCGTTTTTCCCAACTTGCCGTTCAGGCCATTTGATGTTTTGACTAAAGACCGATATACACAGATATCACAGATTCGGATAAAGACCGAATCACATAATATTTTATTACTTCATCGGTCCATAAGTAATCAGCTTGTCTACAGTAGTTACCACAGAGTGTACCATTTACGGTACACGTGACGCTGCAATCAGTTCGATTGTAGAAGTTAGTACGAAACATTTCGATTAGTAAATATAACCTGCTGTATTCGAATTTCTTAAGTGAAAAACGAGGGAAATAAAATATTTGACAAAAGGGGGAGTAGATAAATATACGGAGATAACATTTTTTGTTTTTCATTTATTTCTGTTGGAAAACTAGTTCCAACTACTACATGTAATTACTAATTATTGTATATGTAACAATTAAACAAATGTATGCACTTTGTTCTATACTTCATTTTCTATAACTCCTCATTCTTTTAGTGGAAATATATTTTACAGAATTAAATTTGTCATAAAATATACGCTTTTAGCACATTTAATAAATACGTCTGCATGCGCCGTTTATCGTACACGCTGCTTGAGTATCAAGCTTCACGTGTACCATAAACGGTACACGTAGTACGCAACATCTTAACCATTCACAATTGTACGCCGAGTCAGGTTCGATTGGTATCTTTTCTTATTGATGCCTTACAATAATCTGTTACATTTCTGTTGCTAGCTGTCAGGAATGCGGAAACCACCCTTTGTTTATTCACCATATATTTTGAAATATAAATTAAACGTAAGATGCAATGTATGTTGGATGATACAAAACGAATTAAATGTGAAACCTTAAGAGGTTAACCGATTGCTGAAATTTAATTTCCGAGTACAGCCGTTAACACAGAGGTGCATAGCTTTACTATATGATAATCGCGGTACTTAGCGATAACTTTGAATCGCGAGGGACACGATAAGGATTATTGACCTGTTTAATAACCCGCTATAACTACCTAAAAATAGGGCCCTACCGAAGTGCATCACGAATATCTTAAACGATCCCGCGCTCGATCTATGTGAATATAGTTCTAGTATTAACGACAGTAATACTAGTAATGCGATTATAGTATTAACTATTAAATTCACTTTCCTCGAATTTCTTATACGGAATGCTTAGATTGATGTGCTTGCATTTTCTAACATTTTCCATCATGCTATTGCGGTTTGTAAATGATCCTGTTTACCAACTAAACTCTCGGCTATATTCCGAGTTCTGGCTGCCAGAAATATGTCTTTAACACGTTAACTGCTATATTGGTCATAGATGATCAATACTGTAACCTTCAGCAGCGGCATGGTGATTATTAATGGAACTGAAGAAGAATTCATACTGTACACAGAATGACGTATATAATTTTGAAAACGCAATTAATGTTAGACTAGAATAATATTAAATTATAGTTAATATTAGAATATTCACGTTTCTATAACTTAACCCATTATTCACCATTGTCCTCTTTTTGAGATGCTTGTATTTATTTATTTATTTCTACCTAAGCAATAGAACTTTTAGTTTTGATTGTTGTACTTAAATGTTGTACTGTCTGCTATAAAAGGCGGACTCGACAAAAATATTTTTTCTCTAATTAGATTACTGTAGGAAATTAATTAATTAGTGCATTTTTTAGGTTTGCTCTTGGTTTTGGCATATAATGGGTTAAATGATGGTTGCAGTGTGAGTTGGCTAGCGTGGAGCGAATGAAATTTAGTAACTGTAAATGATTAACGAAGCGCGACGTATTGTGTACGGCCGTGCAAGTCCTTCATGCACCTTCACATTACCTACAAGTGCCAAAATCGAATCATTCAAATAGCATTCGCCTCCAAAAATTGCGAACGATAAAAGCTAAACTTGCTTCGATGTTGGTTTCATTAACTTTTAATTAGGACTCCGGAATTCATGTCCTCGAAAAACAAGAACAATTTTGACATTATTCATACAGTATCAAGGAGGTACTTGCAATACTTGCAACACTATACGGATGCAATTTTTCCAGATTTCCTATCGACCCATGTGTCTGATTTTACGCGGTTAAAATAATTGTGAGTTGCTCGAATTTGCTCTGTCATTTCAGCCAAGGATACAAAGGGAGATAGAATTTATTTTTATATAGATATTTTTACTATTGCATCTTTCCTCTCGCATGTGTTTTCTTCCCTAGTTTTTTTTTTGTTATATAAAGTTTAAAGTCCACTGAAACAAACAATCACAGTTGTAGCGCGCTGGGTACGTATTTATTGTAAACATAGGCACAATGTAGGTACAAAAATACCATTGTACTATGCTCACACGTGGCCTTAAAAATTTGCTTTCAAAGTAAACGTCTACGTCGTGGAGCAATCTTAACGTACGATTTACTTAAATTGTCGTAGAAATTGATATAATTTATAGGTACAGATAGCGGTCGGATATTTTTACGAACGCGGACGGTGTCGTAATAATTCAGGGCCGTTCGCACAATTCGTCGGTCTTGTGCCTTCTTCCAATATGCCAAATTAAGCGAAGCGGAATAATCGTTACGGCGATGATACGTTCTGCACACGCGACTTGTCCTTGTTTCTTTCCATTTTCCATTTTCAGTTTATATCCGCTGTCTTTGTTGATCGCATTTCTTATTGATAATTGTCGGGTTCTAATACCAAAATAATTGCAATGATCCAAAACAGTAATTTGTAAATACTTATGGAAATTCTCAAAAATTTCTCATTTTCTGAGAACTTCCAACATTTTGTTATAATACGTGAATAATTAAATGAATTTATTCACTTGCTGACTCTGCTCCCTTTCTTTTTATACACATTTATAGTAAATTTAGATAATTACTTCATAATAAAATATATAAAACTAATCTGATTTAATAGAAGGAATAGTTTAATCAGTGTGTTCTGTGTAAACTCATGTACTGCAATTACTAAATAATTTTCTTGTTTTCATCTGTGAAATGTAAATTAAGATAAAGCAAGGATCAAAGATGGATGTCATAGTTCAAATAAGAAACTTAATGTGGATATTGTTTTTGTACATGGATATCAGCTGTACGCTGCATTTATGAGCCTACTACGGCGGTATCAAGATAGTCATTACATTATATATAATTAGACCAGTTATATGAGAAACATTTACTCATTAGAAGAAAATAATTATAAAGAAGAACCTATACGTTAATATATTCTATTGTAGAAAAACCTTTTCCTCGCTTGTCACTTACTCAGAAAAGTTGAATGAATTAATAATTTGCACAGATCATGGATTAGGAAAGGTACTTTAACTGATATGAAAATTTTAATAACTATACTCACAAAGAAAGGGTTTAAAATTTGTTACGACAATTTTTACGTTTCACTTACTTTTATGTACTAATTTATTTAAAGACCTGACAGTCTTTTTCAAATAATATTATCAGAAACAGGTATAAAATGCGCAGTAAAAGGTATTTTATCGACCTCTCAAAAATTACGCGAATAATGTTAATTATTTACAAATAAAAGCACTTTTTTGGCGATCCCGAAGACATGATTTGCTTTTGACAACACACATCAACAGTGTAAAAATTTTGACTATTATGTTTAAATACTCATTGCCCCTGAAAGCGTTAAACATCTATCGTTGTATCTAGCTCGTATCACCTCGTATCTAGCTTACATCACCGCGTATCTATCAAGCTCAACAACGCTAACATCTAATCGTTTCAATATATGCACACTGGATTGCCGAGAAAGTTTTGCGACTTTTATAATTTACGCTCGCCGTCCACTAAATTTCTAATTAGTGCTTCAGTAGATAACGATGATACTGACTTTATAGAAAAGTATTTTTCTCTATTGAAGTTATCTATCTTATCGAGGCCTTGAACGATATGTTTAATTTTGTCCAACCATAAAAATAAACAGTTAATAGTATCGCTTTTGCTGTGTACTGTTATTCATTTAAAAAATGACTAGAATACAAGTGAGACTATACCTGAAATTTGTTAAGTGTATGAACAAAATACACTTCTAAACTATATAGTTTGGAGTAAATTTGTAAAGTTCAAGGCGGTCATTTTGTTTCAAACATTAAAGTCAATCAAACAAATGAAGATATTACAATGTGTACATCGTAGGAGCGAAAAACATAATGAGCTTAAGAAATTTGGCTATGTAAAATCCGCAGAAGCTTCCGGAATATCCAATACGTAAGATACAGGTTTTTTCATAATTATACTGTCTCCTGAAATTCTCTCAGTGTAAAATGGCAGGCAGATAGTTGAACATACATTAAAACGTTTCGCAGCTGCTACTTCTCTATTTACACAAATGCATGCGACAGGCTGTTTATCAATCAAAATCACCGTTTTCCCTAGTTAGTGAGCCGAAACGCAAAAGCAAACGAAAGTGCCTAGATTTGCGTTCTATTGTCGCCATCGCGGCGACGGATTCAGCAGTTGGTTAAATTGCCAATGTTAGACCGATTTATCATCGTACGTCGCCGTAAAAACGTACAATTGTCTTGAAGCTGCAAAACATTTTACAGAACATAAAAAAGGTCAGTTTTTATATAGAACATTAAAAGTACCATGAAATTCAGCTGAAAAAGAAAAATAAGTTCCTGGAACGTATCGTGATTGATTCGCAGGCTTTGTATTTGATATACTTCGCACATCCCTTTATTTTGTGTAAAGTACTTTATGTGAATACAAAAATAATTACGATTTTAATCATCATCTTTAACAGCAAATGTCGCAATTATATTTGCATCAAGCTAATACATTAGGTACATTAAGAGGTATGTAATACGTATATAACATTTTATGATTGCATAACAAAAATTTTCATCAAGTTGGCATGACATTTATATTTAACATAAGAATCTGCAACTACTACTGTTTTACCGACGATATGTTATCGAGTTCATAAGTTTTTGTAATGAGTTTTAGCACGGTACTATTCCATTCCTTTACACCAGAGGATTTGTGAAAATAGACAAAATATTTTGCACCCTATTAAAAGAGAAAAAATGTCTTTTATAGTATTTTATGAATTAATTTTTAAATGCAATATTATGATATAAATATTCTACAGTAATTTGAAACAGTCAGAAACCAGGCAGTACGCAAAATATTGATGTATACCATGGGGTAAGAATAAGTGTGTCGAATACCTGAGCTTCGGGTCGAGTTGGAGAGCAATCGGGTTGGATCGGGTCGAATCGGATCGGGATTCCATAAGTTTATAATGTTGTTGTACCCAAAGCTAAAGTCGGGTCAGATTTAAATTCTGAAGGTTTGCAGTGACGTAAGTGTTTTGTGTGTCTTGCAATCAAATGTATTTTAACTTTTACATTGGAAATGATTTTGATATTCTTAGTATATTCAGATATAAAAGTTTACAAGGAAGAATATTTTATAATATATTGTGTGATATATATCGTCAATCAGAATAAATTTTATAATATAACATCAGAGTAAAATTATTTTCCGATTGACAACAATATACATATATGTATCATATTAATTGAACAAGTAAATGGTAGAAGAAGAAAAAAGCATGACTTTATATGATGTAAAATAACATTATTTTACTTTAAATTTGAATACAGGGTACATTTATATTAGACTTTTTTTTGGTATTAATTTTATTCTGGTAGCTCTACAAGTATTGTCAACGTCAGAATACGATGGTTCACTAGATACTTGAATACTGGGTGCACTTTAAAAGATTGAAACCTTCTACTTAATGAGAGTCATGTGAAATTACGAAGTTCCTTTTGAGGTATAATGCACGAGTGAGTTGCTTGTGCGATGGTGTGACTACTTGTGTCCCTGATTTGCCTCGTTGTTACGTACCGTTACAAATCTTGGTAGATTCATTCAGATTTAGTACCACAAAGTGACATACTTTTGTCAGTTCCACTTGCATCTCATTGTTTCACAAGTAACTTGTATATTTTCGTTCAGTTATTTTGCTAATTCGATCGTTTTCATTCAGCGTACGTACGGGTTTCGTATTGTCGCGGATATCACACGCGTACTACGCTATATATAGACATGTAAAAATGATCGAAAACCGTTATGTGCTGCGCTCGAAACGTACGTACAAAATATAAAGTAACATGGAACTTACGTACTAACAAATGTAATATTCTAACAACATGTTACCGTAAATCTTAACTCTACATATATTTCTGTACTTCTCAAATTTCTACGTTTATCGTAATATAGCCTCACAAACCATTATTCAAAATTGTTGTCTTATATATTTATTTATATCGCAGATTATTCGTGTAGACAGTCACATGTATTATTTATTTGCATATAGTTATTTAAGAAAAATCTAGGTATACAACTAATTTTATCTTTGATTACAGGGACCGTTTATTTTGAAAGTGGTGTAAGTCTGTTTTCAGCCCGTAAATGTACATTATTTTAGTTAAATTCGCCTTAAAGAAGTTTATATAATTAAAATACATATTCATAAATTAGAAACATTGCCAGACTTGATATAATTAATTTATATTTTTTAATTAACAAATATACTAACCTTTAATTTTCTTGAAACATCAGAAAATTGACTTCCTCCACTTTCAAAATAAACGGTCCGTATGTCCAAACGTGATACGAAGTCACTCTTAGCACGAAAATCTTTACGTACACGTTGCATGAATTCCGATGTTCACGTGAAAAAAGTTCATAGCCATGAATCATGCGATCGTTTTATCGCGAAGAAGAGGGCGTTCACGACCGTTATCGCCGATGTGGAAAAACTGCTTTGACATAAAAAATAAATCGACAGAAAGGAGAACCGAAGGAAAGGGAGGTAAAGGAAAACAGTATAGAAATATCGTCGGGGGAAAGGAAAGTGATATTGTCGAAACGAAGAGCAGCGGTACGAAATGATATTTTCATCATTAACGTGTACTCAAATCGTAGAAGATAATATATATGTAAATATTTATACTCGGTTGGCGACTCTTGGTCGCCGCCTGATTTAGTACAGCATCTCAAACGACAATAAATGATGGTTACTAAAAACACTTCTCCTCGTTGCATTGTAGATATGTGTACCTACATGCATATAGTGATAATTTTGTTCTTTCGAGGTATCTACACACTTTACTGTTTTATGATACCGATATTGACGATATTCTTTATCGGTTTTATTCTAATCTAGTGCACCGTACGCGTGCCAAATCTTTTCCCTGGTGATTACTGGCGTCTTTTATCCGTTTTACAATTTTAGTGGCTAAATTGAGAAGCATAAAATATATTACTATAAATAAACGAAACTTCACGAATCATACATTTCTGTAACATTTTGATTCAATTTTTATAAATACATATATATTTCAAGCGATCGGCAAAGAGATGAAGTTTTCAGCTTCAATATATTTCACAAAAATCGATTACCGAGGACATGATTAAATAATACCAGATAAACAGTTACAGCGATATAATTTTAAACATCAAGAAGTACCATTCTCGATGCATCAAGATACACGAATTGTATGTACAATAGATCGAACTATGCGAAGATTTTGCTCCCTTTGTCCAACTTTCTACGAAGTCATATACATAATCTATATTTCAAATCTTCATGAGGCTTGACTTTGAAACCGAGCCTACGGCCTATCCTGCCGTTCGATCCATACCCGGTGAAAGTCTAGTGTCTCTCGTCTCTTCACTACTAAGAACAATGCTGGTGCACTTAAACCAGGTAACAATACTTCCGATAATAATACATGGAGATCGTGAAGGTTGGAGCGCGGCCAAGCCTCCGTTCGTCTCGGCCCGAACAACAAAGAAGAGTAGTACAAAGCTCTTCTTCGAAGGCAGCCTCAAGATAATTGCGCTGTTTCTCAATCAAACTTAATACAACGATATATTAGCAGGATGAGCCTCGGTTACAGTCTTCGTCGATCTCATTAAAATTGGCCAGGTGAATGTGTATTCATATCTACTAAATTTAATCAGTTATATCTATTAAAAATTCAAAGTAAAAGCACCAATAGTTAACGCTGTACCAGTACTTGACATTTTTTCAAGAAAAGTAAATAAATAAGGAAACCACAAGCTGAAATACATCAACCCTTATTAGTCTATATAGTGTCGCTCTTCAGCAGCTTCATTGCGAAATATTGCGCATAGTCCGCCATTGAGAAGTGTCATAGTGACCGGTTATGTCTATAATCTATAACCTATAATCAAATCCATGAGCGACTTATGATTTTTGCGTATTTTCTGATATAAATCGCTAAGGACTTGGTTAAAATGTAAGTATTGCAAGTTTGTATTATTTACTTGACCAAGAATAATTCATTAATTGATTTTTGTCCCTATGTCAACTATTAAAACAAGAGAATATCAACTACTGAAACAAGAGAATGTCAACTGCTACATTTTTTGTTTTCGCTGTGTGTCAAATATTGAATCAAATTTTATTTTTATATACATTTGGACGATGAAATAGAATATTCATTATATCTTGTAAAACACGTCAATCGATATATTCTATGATATACCCCTGATATTCATACAAGACAATAAGAATATTACTTTACAACGACACAATTGTTTCTCTCGACGATTACATAGAGCGCTTAACTATAATCGTTATAACACAGAAGGCTTTCGTAAATTGATGTCTGAGTAATCCATTATTTTTCATGCGCGCGTACTTAGGAGTAGTGTGCATCATTCCCCTGATGAACACGAGGAACCACGGCTGTGGCCCGCCTCAATTTCAACCAAATTAGAGCAGGGTAATAGGTTTATACCCACTACAAACATAACTATAATTAAAGCCATAGATATTTAGCTAATTGTGAAAAAAATGCACAATTTGCCCCCAGCTCCATATTTCGTCACAAAAAATTTTTTTTTTGTTGCACATTTGGAAGAACAATCACATTAAATGTTATACTTACGATATTGTATGTTATTTTCTCCAACTTTGTTTTAGCTATTTATACGTTTGTTTCTCATAACCAGCTGAATACTAACTGCTATACACTACAGTTACGCTTCTTGTAAATATAAACTTTTTACACCGGCTAATTTTATGGAAGTCGGTCAAGATCATAGCTTAAGCGTTCCTTGTAATATTTTGGGTTAATATAACACGATGGGACCTAAAAGAAATGATTTTTTTGATTTGCTAGATATTGGCAGACCTGGTTGAGTGAACAACAATCGGTTGAATGATTAATAGATCAATAATACGGTCACGATTGGTAGGGTACTCTTAGCGGATTAATCGAACAGAAGGTTAACAGTATCAGAGGGCAAATGTAGTTAATGATTGGTACAAGCAGGATGTCGTTACGATTAAATGAATGTAAGTACATGCGGATTAACGAGTAAAAACATTTAATTTCATAAAAGGTTAATATCGTAGAGAAGCAAATAGAGTATATGACTCATAGAAGGATACATTAAGTCCTCATATAACAGGGATTTACATGACACCGTAACAACGTAAGTTTGTAAAATTTATTTTAGTCACGCTAAGAGAAGAATCGTTTTCAGGTTCTTATTTTTCTGTACCTTTCTACCACGAATAATCTGCTACGCGAATTAAACCTAAACAAAGCAATCATTTTCTTAAAGGTGGTAATTAATCGGGTATATTGAGAAGTAGGAAATAACTGGAGTCTTCGCTAAATTTCACAAACTAAATAGAAGAATTAATGCCGCGTATTTAATTTAATACAATAAGTAACTGCACACCTGCGCTTTACGAACAGAACGTCATATTATTTTCACAGTACGAGTCATTGTAGTATTGCGATGCCGTGTGATAAAAATAAAGTGGAATCACGTTTTACACTGTGATGTGCGAAGATGATAAACTCAAACATGTACAAAAGCAATATCGACAGTATAAAATTTCAATTTTATTAGAAACCATGTATTTATTTTATAATGTATGTAAATTACATTTACACCATACTAATTATATTTTTACATAATGTTTTATTTAACTATTCTAACAATAATATGACTTTAAGTACATGGACTTTTGAAGCAAGCAGGAGATTTCTAATTCAAATGTTCTAGAAAGCACCATCAGGAACAAGATTGAGAGTTCTCAAAAGACGATAAGTTCTCCATATAAGTCTCTACTGCGATGGATTTATCGCCCCAAAGCGTTATTATCGTTTATCCGAAAATCTTTTATCATCCAAGTGTGATAATTACTGAAGTGTGTTCGAAGTGCACTTAATCTTAGAGTTTAAAAATGTGGCAGCTTACAACGATCTCGCATAGAAATTATTCAGTATGCACGATACATTTATTGCATAAGTTTCAAAACTTCTGCCAGTTGAAACGCGCGTCGCTGTGAAAATATGTGTTGAAATTGAATTTATTTTCATTATTAGGTGAGTGCAAAAGTTCGTGCGGAGTTTCAGTAGATGGAGCTATGAGAAACTCCGTACGAACTTTTGCACTCACCCAATATTAGCAAATAAACGTTTGGAACTATTTATAAGAAAATTGGAATTTGTATATTTTACACCTGAATATTCTTTTAGATCATTCTCTTTTATATCTAGCCACAGTTGCTTGAATAAAGACGTTCGAAATCGAATAATTGGGAATTTTTTCTAACATCAACTCATTCGAGGAAACATTTTTGATCATTCAACTACATTCGTTGTTTGTAGATTTACCAAACAGTGCGAATGAAACTACTCTACGATCATCCAGTAAACCACTACCCTTTAAACCTAATATTCTCTTTTTTTTTACATGCACGGTCGAGTTTAAAGTAAAGTGTAGGCCGTTAACCCATTATTTACCATTGTCTTATTTTTAGTTGTCTTATTATTGTTTAATTTATTCCTACCTAAACAACGGAACTTTTATTTTTAATCGTTGTACGTAAATATTGTACTGACTGTTATAAAAGTTACAAACTCAATAAAAACATTTTTCCTCTAATTAGCTTGCTGTAGGAAAAGAATCAATTAATGCATTTTTCTTAGGTTTGCACTTGGCTTTGGCATATAATGATAATAAAGTCGTAAAAGGTGTCGTTAAAATAACTATTAACTAAGTTAATGTTCCGTCACAATTACATTCATGAAATCTTTTATTTACGATTGCAATGCATATCTGCGCGCACGACGGTCAATAAAGTGCAGCGTAGAAATGTGATCTAACAGTAAGACTGGAGGGCCGAAGCATCCTCATATCGAAGGTCGCCGGAGCGAAATAAGTAAGAGTGTACACGCCTCGAGAGCATAATTTTATCCTCGGCTATATTTTCTGCCGGTATCTTAAAGATTGCGTCACTTGTTTATTTCATCATCGACCGATTTAATTACCCATTAGTGAACCATTGTGAGCGGCAGCTGTTCACGCTCGATAGGAATCGTATTTTCCTTTCCGCCGCCCCTGCGCACTTTTAGTCCATCGCGCCGTTCGGCGATAACTTTGAATTGTGGGGACGCGATAAGTATTATTGACCCGTTTAATAACCCGCTATAACTATCCAAAAATATAGTATAGTCTTGGTATTAATCCTTTCGATGCCAATGCCGAGTATAATAATACCAGAACAGTCAAACTGACTCGTCTCAAATTTTTTGCCTCTATTGCTCTAATTGATGGAGTTATTTCTTAAAGATTTTGCGCCATTTTATTTCAGTTTCTAATTAATAGAAATAAGTCAGTGTAATTTCTTCCTAAGTTGGAATATTTTAGTACCAGTAATTCTGACATTCAGATGGTTCTGTTCTTGGTATGTCTGTGATACAATACACCACTATGGATCAAATTTATTACACCTTTAATTGCAACAGATCCAAATCTCATTAAGCAAACAATTCTCTTTTTTACCATCTTCAACCCACATCGCTCTTACTTCAATCATTCATTGTTTTCACCATAATACTGTATTTTATGGTAACACTGTTAATAATATTTTAAAATAATGTCGGACTTCTATGCTTTGCTTTCACACATGCGTTATGTCTGTACTTTACGAACAGCTATTAATAATCCTATACTAATTCATATTTTTGCAATCTATACGTTTAAATACATCCGAAGAGGGATCAGGACCGTATCAAAACGTGGTATGAACACCAAGTGTTCTTATTCATACGATTTAATACACCTGGAGTCATTGTTCACTAAGACTGCTATACATATCATTTATTTCTTCCCTAGTATTCTTTTTTTCTGCGAGATGTAGGTATATAATTATTTAAATATATCGTTTAACATCCTCTCGTAACCGTTGAAAAATAGTACGATGACAAAACTTGAACAGCTAATTCCTTAAAACATTTTGTGAGTGATTTCCGTGATTATAGTCCTATTATTAACCCTTTCGATACTAATGCTGTCTACAGCGGTCTTCCATTGACTCTTTGCAGTTCTATATCGAGTATGACTACATCGCGTTCTTCACCATCGATGCTTTTTAATCATCGTGCACGCGGGCTAAACTTTCGATTGCGCGTAATAAATTCTCGCATGCTTTCATAGTTTTAAGTGTCAGGAATACGTCTTTAAAAAATCTCTTCGATTGTCCACCAGGTATTGCGAAATTTAACTTCAATGTAAGCTACAATGCGAATTGCCTGACGTGAAGCGAATGTTATTTCTGAGATCGTAGAAGGTTGAACAAGCATTAAAGCTTGATAGTGCACCACAAAAGTTATTCGATAATCCTACCATTTAGTTAAAACTTTTTACCTTACGGCTAAAAGATAAAGTAAACGCAGCCGTGTTGTATTCCTTTGCGGTCTTTTCATTGCACTTAGTTTGAAAAATCATTAAACCTTTAAACGTCACGCGGCGCAACCATTCTTATCCTATTTTATATAAAAGGAAGTGCCATATCCAATCGCTAGAGTAGAGTTGTTCTCGACCTTTATGACGTCCGACAGATTTTAATTAAGCTTTACTAAATTGAAACATTTTCTATCTTGCTCCATCTCTCAAAAACAATTCATTGAGCGAACATAAGAATAAACTGCACTTATCCTAGGCATATTTCAAATGTATTTCTCCAGTAACTTGTGACATTCAAACGATTGAACAATGCCTCAACGAAGAAAAGTTTTTAATGTCTGTCAATTTTCGATCGATCATCATAGTAAGATCGAATACGACGATTATCTAGAGACTAACACCGAACTAGATCTCCAGTTCTTCATCATGGCACTTAGACTTAGAAATCAAATTATAAGGTAAGAGGTTAACTGTGTACGTTTTGAATTGCATGCAATAAAAGACGAATATACTATGAGCATGTAAGCGCCATTGTGAGATCTCCTGGAATAGATGTAGGGAAAAACAGTTTTTATGTTGTTGGCGGGGCGAACGAGGAATTAACGATCAAAGAAGACTACGTTATGCAACTTTCATTAGTTTGCCACGCATCGTGCGGAAAACATTCGAGCCTCGTTTGCGTTCAGCAACGTAATGGGGATTGATCGTGTCACCGTACGCTGTCTGGCATAAAATAAAGGACTGGAGCTGCAGATATTACTGAAATAAATGCAAATGTCTGCACAGGAGTATTTAAAGTATTTTGGACAAATCTGTACTCCTAGAAGCAAAAAGTATTATAACTCATTAGAATATCGAAAGTTTCCTTAATAGTTTATTTAATAAATAATCTTCTTACATCCGGCCAGGAACAATAAGAAAAAAAGGAGATATTTTGTATTGGTACATTTTGTTTAGTTTTCACTTCACCTTCTAATCAAGTTGTGTGTATAGTTTGATTGTATACCTGAGCGTTAAAACGGATATTATGATCTTCCGCTCCGGAAAGTTTAGAAAACAACCTTGATGCATAAGAACAGATTTAGAGGGGCATCTAAGGGAGAAGACTTTACAATATACTTTCGTGCGAAAATCGAAAAGTTCCTGCAAAAACTTTATAAACGAACTACAATTCAATATAAAGTACACGGTATTTCATGGTGCCTAAAACGCGTTTCAAAAATTTATTGCTTTGAGCTTCTTTATATTTTTGTTAGTTTATGCTTGATTTTGACTTCTTAAAATTCACATTCGTTTCAAATTTTGATACTCTGAATCGTTAATCTTGCATTCTTTGTAACTTCATGCACTTAAAGGGACGAAAAAAATTCGACATAAACGAATACATTTTTACTTATATTCTATGGAGATTAAAAAATAAAGAATCTGATCACATAAAAAAAAAGAGTCGTTCAATGTTTTATTTTCATTCATTTTCTTATCTATTACATTTATTTAACCGAAAGTGCGCATAAGTTAAACGTATCTCGGCCCTCGTTTCATTTATAGCAAATCAGTTTAGCAGATCGAAATATAGAAGAATAATAATATTCTTTTTAGGTAAGTTTCAAAACAGATTACTGTACTTTGTGCACTGTAGAATACATCATTGTATGTAATAAAGAAACGGTATTACCAAAGTATTTTTTGATATCTCATGTAAAGGTAGAGGGAGAATTTTAGGGGGCATTCATATTCTAAACTTCTAATTCTGAGAAAAAACACGGAGGATAAGATTATGCGCTTGGCGAAAAATACGCCTGCCGGTTCGACGTGTTAATGACGTATAGACGTAAAACATAGAGCCACGTGATAATAATAAGTAAGGATGCGTATACATAAAACATATGGACAGGTATAAATACGTGCCGTGCAAAGTGCGCATCTGACTTTGCTGTGACAACTGCACATTGCTCCTGCCGTGACTAACAAAGGATATCGATGATACCAACCTCGTAGGTTATACGAGACAAATCGTAAAACCGTACAGGTGAATAAAAAGTACATTGTATCTATACATTATTTCCGCACCATCGTTTTCCCGCATGCATGGTTCATTTCGTTAAGTTTCAACAATTTTTTCTTAACCAAATGACCTTCCGTAACGTACGTTGTTTACATGCATCATTGTATACTCTTATTCGTCTCTTTATTGTGCACACTGTACTCTGTACTGTTTTGTAGCATTTACATCAGAAAACTTGAATTGAATATTCTGTGAGAAGGTTTAGAAAAATTTAGAAAGTTTGAAAAGACGTAAGCATGTTTTTATAAAAGCAAGTAACAATTCCGAGAGAAATCCTACGAATCATTGGTGGAAGTTATTTATATAATGGAGCTTGTATGCATTTTATCCATAACCATTGTTTTTTCGTATTTTAGGAAATACCTGCATCTGTCCTTTTCCATCATTTATCGCAATTATTTGTTTATTTCTTTAGTAATGATGATTCAAGGTTTTACTGTATAAACAATTTTTAATTTATAAAAATTACATAAGCAAACTCGAGATCAATATTTGCTGTGAAACGAATAAAAAAAATCCCAGGAAAACATAAGAGCTATTGGTGCTAACTAATTGTATAGTTAAACCTTTATACGTCATTACTAAAACAATCCGCTACCTATATTTATCATTCATTTTACTCAATATCGAAAGTTATTTCATAATTACATGCTTTTTTGCAGCCATTATTCTTCCGTATTTCTCATCATTTGCTCTTCTCCCTTAACAAACGATGTAACCAAAATTTCACAGTATTAACAAATATAATAATCCTCTATACAACTCAGTGAGCACGTTTCACGAGTCACGCAGGTTATATAAATATGAACGATTTATATATACTACTCAGTATGAAATTGCGCAAATAAAAATTCGCACTTTTAAATAATATAAGAGTTTATTTTAGAAATATGGATTAGGTGGGTATATAAAAATAAACGTAGATACATTGTCTACATAAAGTAATAATAAATTAGTTCGTAAATAATATGATGACATTAGTTGATAAATAATATCGTAGCGGTATACGAGCTTAAGAAAGCATGATTGTGGGTGCCTGTAAATAGAGGGTGGACGAAAAGATGGAAAATGAAAAATGACACAAGTTTTGTCCCGGATCTGTCTGAAGCCTTGTTAGAAAGGCTAAGTAAGATAGCCTCTGAAACGCGGATATTCAGTGACTTTGGAAGTTGTATATACACGAATATCAGAGCAGCAGGAATACTTGCAAGAAAGACGAAAAAGATACTCTACCCTTTATTCGCATCGACGAGACAGTCTCCTATGCTGCCACAATATTACGATACCGCTATCTAACTTATAATTAGACGCGTCTTCAAACTTCAGATAATTACACCAACAACTGACGAATACCCTGCATAGCTGTCTTAATAGGATCGATAATGTTATCTATGATTACCTATCTTTTTATCGTTTCAAGCTGTATTTTTGTGAAAACGAAATACATCATTATGAATATGTAGTCCTCTAATTCATTTTTTCTTTAACCCTTCGATTGTTATGGGCGCATATATGCGTCCAGCAAAAGCCATCGGTGTGGCCTATGGGCGCATATGTGCGTCCGACTATGTGTGTAAACTATGGACGTATATATTGAAAATGAAAAATGTTTGGATCCGTTTTGAAGTGGACAAAGTAATAGTAATTGGATTGTGTACTATATTATAATGTGGTAATACGCCGCCGACGAGATCCATATTGCGCGAAAAAGTATTCAGACCCCAGCGATCGTTACTGCCGGCCGCACGCCGCTCACGCGAAACGCTTCGACTTAGAGCAGTTAGCAATCAAAGGGTTAAACATTCTGTTGTCGATCCAAATTCGATAACCTTCCGCTATATAGATTTGGATACTTAACAGTAGACATTGGAACATATTACCCATAGATATTGAAGGATTAATTCGTAATTTATTACGGTGAAAAATAACGGTAAAAATGTAACTGGTTATCCGTATAAAATAATTCCTTCCCGTCCCACGTATTACCAAGTAGGTTATATAAAACACTGTATATAAACGTAGCCTTAATCCAGTTTTTATTGAAGCTCACGCATAATCAAACGCTTGCCAGGTTTTGTAGTTAGTTTGCCAGGTTGGCTAACAAATATTTGTCAGGTATGTGATTGATTTAGAAAAATGTTTCATCTAGGAATAAATGCATTCTAGGATTTTAATCGACGTTTGCACGGACAGAATCATAGCTATAGCCCTCATCGATTTGAACAAAATTAAGCATGACTTTAATTATCTATCTGTAGCCAGTGCAACCGGAATTATAGTCGTAAATATCCGATTTGTGATTAAAAAATACTTATAAAGATTGAGAAAAAAGATCGTGTAAAGTGGTGTACATTCTGCGAACAAAGTAGTGTATTTGTGATTAACTGATGATAAACATCGGAGACTTAATATTGTTGATCTCAGGTCCATATAACGTGACGTTTATGTAGGTTTGTCAACATTTGACGTAGGTTTACAAGAATAATTGTATCAAATATTTTGATAGCAAAAATATGAATTATATATACAATTTTTCTTCAACTGTTGGCACATATTGATGTTATAATTGACTGGATAATAACAGCTATAATTGACTGTGACACTTATTGTAGAGATGGACTTATTAATTAACTGCATTGAAGTCGGTGAGCGCCAAGATTAAGGCTCTCCTTGTAAATACATCAAATCTTGATTAGCGATTTACGTCTCAGAATGTATAGTTACAATTTCACCAGCCAAAACAAGCATTCAAGAAAATAACATCTACTGATAATGGTTTAATATATCTCATATCCATACGAGGTTATCATGCAAGTGTTGTCACTGTGTACTCTCAGTTGGTTTGTTCGACATTGTTTTTTTTTCGGTAATTAGGAGAATAGTTAACAGAACATACATATTTGTTTCCCTGTTAAGTATATATGAAGCAAATATTATATCTTTAAATATAGTTTCCGCGAGCTTTTACTTACATATCTAATTCATTTTCATTGAGTATATCAATTAAATAAAAAAATTAATTAATCTCGAGTTTGAGTCATGGTCTAGTTATCTCAGTGTCCATTTTTTTACCACTCCCCTCTCTTCTTAATAATTCACCACCTTAAACTTTACAATCTTCCAATATTAATTTCGACGACACACAAAATGTCGTCGTGTTCGATTAAAATTCTAACTTCACAAACCGATATGGAGAATTAAAATAAAAAGTGTGTGAATAGAGGCTCAGTTAGACCAAGATTCATTAATCGTTTTTAAACTGACAACGAGCAAAGAAGCTTAGGGGTACATTTACCTATAAAAAATAAATTTTACTTGAGAAATCCCTTCAGATTTCTTTAGATATAACAAGTACGTGATCAGCGACACGTCGAATCCGAGTCCTGCTTCGGAGAAACGATATTAAAGCGAAATAAATAATGACAGTTTCATATACGTTCTGGGTCAATCGTTTCTCTCGCCACTTCGCCTTTAATTACGCGCGGCCTTCGATAACACGATTACCGCGAGATCGGCAAATGAGAAATCTCGTAATTAACGAGGCGAGTTTTTGAAGAAATTTGGAATATTGCTTTGACAACAAATAACTCCTTATTCTTCATTTTTGTCTTCATACTTTTTCTTCATACTTTTGTCTGAAACTTTGTACAAATTTAAAATCCTAAATCTTACAGAAAAAACTGCAATGCTCAAGAAAATATTAGTACATATAAAAGAAATTTATTTTATTAACTGTTGTGTAAATTGTGTTGCGGATAATTCAAATGGCAATGAGATTGAATCGGGAGCAATGAATGAAGGTCGCTGAACGAATAGATGTCTTCCAGTCACCCACAATCGTACGCAGAAGATACGAAGCATATGCCAAGTACTTCCTTTGTTACTCCGAATTCAATCCCGTAGTCGTTCCAACCATTTTACACGCGCAACAAAATTTATGTAAAAATAATTTTTCTTATATGTATGATTATTTTGTACATGTTCATTTTTTTTAAGCACTCTGTATTGTAAAACTAATATAACAAAGTGCCATTCGCGTAAAGATAAATATATTTTTTAGTTAACTTTCTACAAAAATATGGATCTTTTGTTATGTATCGTAACGTATACAAATTCTTACACGTTTAAGTAAAAAAGTATGGACAAACAATCACGGCTAAAGTGGCGAATCTTAACCATTTTTCTGTAGGTAAATGAATTTAGCAAACAGTTCGTGGCAGATAGCAGGTGTATAATTGCGCTGGAGTAACCGCGAAGTTATGGTAGTACTGAAAGTTAACGGTTTCTGGTCCCCAACTTTTTGGCTTTACTTCGCGTAAGATATTTTAATACTCTGTGTATAAAAAAATGATATGTTTTACATATAACGGCCAAAACGAGTGCAGCAAAATAATATTCGTAATGACATGAATTTTACATTACTCGCACTTGATTTTTATATTACTATTTTGGTAAGTTCAAGAGATTTAGTGTTAACAGTACCAATTACCGGTTAAATTGCTAATTAATACATGCCAGCAGCTAATACCATACAGAAAAATAGGGCAAATTTCCATAAACAAGTACTTTTGTTTATTTCTACGATTATGAGAATTATGCCCATTAAAAATATTAATAACTAATAAAACTTGTGTGATTTTCCAAATCTTGAATCGTATTATTGAAATGACGTATGCATGAGAAATGCTTGTACAATAAAACCCCACCATTCACTAGCATTTCGACACTAAAAGCTCACCACTTGTGCGGAAATTTTGAAAATTTTTCGAAAGCAGATAAAACCGAGGTGGCTTTACGTCAAGAATCGCAAGTATCAACTGAGTGCTAGAAACAGATTAATTTAACTCACATTATTTTTTTGTGGAAAAGTTGATTCATTATGCGTACAAATCGCAATTCAAACAACTTCCTGGTTTAAATGGTGCACAAATAAAAAGGCTCCGCTTTACTTAGTAGATATTTGACGATTAACATCACTTCTTATGTCATTACGAAGCTAAGCTTTCAAAACTCCTTTTCCAGCAGCAAAGACAAAACATCCACGAATGACTAGGTCACATAATTAAATGTAATGCAATCGCCACTCGTTACCCATAGTTTTATGCGCATCGAAATCTCTATTGTTATCTCTACGATAAACAGGACGCGATCATATCTTGTAAAATGTAAAACCTCCACTGCCGATTTTCTGAAATTATCAGTTAAGTAGCTCGACACTGATTGGAACATGCCCTGTAATTTTTGGCACCGCAATCAACATTGATAATCTCGAGGAAATACTGAGGTAACCGTGGGCTAAAATTAAACACGGCTCCTTGTTGAATTCAGCATATAACATAAGCCTTAGCCCATTATATGCCAAAGCCAAATACAAACCATAAAAACTCACTAATTAATTTATTTCCTACAGTAAGCTAATTAGAGAGCAAACATTTTTATTGAGTTTGTAAATTTTATAGCAGTCAGTGCAATGTTTAAGTATAACAATTAAAACTAAAAGTTTCACTGCTTATATAGGAATAAATAAAAAAACAAGCGTTCCGAAAAAGGGACAATGGTAAATAATGGGTTAATGAAAGACTTACCGTCAGCCTAGTGTTTCGCGTCAAAATCAAACCAAACTAGTTTTTATTATATATACTTTTATTCCTATTGGTATCAATTCTATAATCACACCCATCGATTTTACAGGTTAAATCTTCACGTGAGTTTTGTTATTTAGTGGTTTTAATCATAATTATAAAATAAAAGTAGCTTAATATCAAAAAGCATTAATTAAGTGCTTTGGTACGAACATGTTAAAAAAGTCTGAAAATAAAATTAATCGCTTTGGATTATAAATTGTTCATATATTACCTTAGTATTATTATCTTTCGACAATATTGGCCGACATCTCACCTTTTTAGGTGCACAGTTAAAGTAGAAATATTCACCGACTTTGTATCATTGTTATTTAATAGTTTGACGTAAAATCGAATTACTCCAAGCTTCGGAGGAAAGCAAGCAATCACTTTCTGGAAGTTCCCCAGATAATGGAAAATACTACAGATAATGTCGATGTATTATAGATACAACAATTAATTTCGTGCTCTTCAAACGAATAGTACCTTTACTTACAAAAAAAAGTACAATGTCTGTTTAATCCTGAAATTATTCCCTATTATCTTCGACAACTTTTCCTGCCTTTCGGACTATGCAAAACGCGTGAAAAATTTCGGTATATAAAACATGGTTGTAATTGATTCCATGTATGTGCTTAATATTAGTTTATACGCATAATATAAACATATAAATACAAATCCGTGAAATTACATTTTATCAGCAATATTTAATTCGACATCCATATATTGTATTAGATTGGTGCACATGAAAGTGTCGCTTCAGGATATATAAATTCCTTTCAATATTATGTCGATATAAAGACAATTTCAATTGTTGATCTGTAAAAATAATGAAACACTTTTAACGATTCCCCGGCCTTAGGAACAAAATCATAAGATTTAGGAATGCTTATCTGCCCACTTTCACTCGTGTATTTCTTTTAAAATATAGACTCGCAATAAAGAAAAACAATTATGTTTACCGGTTTAAAGCAATAGTTCTCATTTCCTCTAATGTTAACATCCGTTAATTGCTTAACAATGTCCAAAGTGAAAATTAAAATGAATTACGTTTTAATCAAAATAAATCGGAACTTTTTAAAAATTCCGTATAACAAATGCAGGACAGAACGAGTAAACTGATTACTACTATCTGTCCAAGTAGAAAATGCACATTGCAGAATGATGCGCTGACGTTTACGCGAATTAAATCATAATTTCCAGGAAGGCATCCTTATCTGTCTAGTGTTCGAAACGTTATCGCGAATCGCGAAGGTCATACACATCCATGGATGTACGAATGCATAAAGTTATAACGAGCCAAAAAGCTATATACCTGTTCCTCTCATTGTGCGAATTATCTTTACCCACTCGAGATAGAGATCTCGATTGTACGATTATAAACAATTGAACTTGCAGCTTGCTTCCGAAGTTTAACCCCCTTAAATATACGTTCTCGAATTTGCTGATAATGGAGTAAACAAAAATAAACATTCCTCACGGGTCCAAATTCTATATTCATCGGACATTGACAAACACATATTAATATAATAACATTACAGTAATTAATATTATCGATAAGATGATACAATTAAACAATCTCTAATTATCATAATATTATTATATTAATATGCGCATGTATATATGTACGTACACTTAATAATAGCAATACACAACTTCACAATAAATATTCTACATTATTGTAAAAATATCTAGTAAGTAACACATACTGAATAAGTTTACACGATGTAACTTAATAATCGGTACTACATGCCAAACGGTTACTAAATCAATAGGAAGTAAGTAAAATACACACCACACGCAATAATAATAAATACAATACAACAATGATTCGTGATTCGGTACAATCATTAATCGAGTTAACACATGTGTGCATGATAATTGTGTAAAATAAAGCACTGCTCGAAATAACTCAGATTTGCACGTTAAGATGATAATCTTATTCTGCGGATTGACTTTTTAAAATTTTCATATAACCGATTGATTATAACAATTTTTTTCGAAGTGTGAAATTTGTTACAGTTCACGGAGTGTCCGCTTACGATGTAACAGGCATCGAGAGACGGTTCGAGAGCAATCAGGTGATTCGTAAGACGAGTAACGAGGACGAATCAACCACCAATGATCGTACTGACGACGAGCAAACTGTCTACGTGTACGAGTTTGGATCAAAGTTCGACAAAAACAAACATGGCCCCGGAAATAAGGAGGAAGTTACAGCACCTGGTAAGAAAAAAAGAATCGTTTTTCGAGTAACACATACCTTTTCCTCAAACTATGTGGAAATCTATTAAAATTTCGTAAAAACCCCGAAAAGGATCCTTAGCATCTTTGCAGTATTTAAAAGCAATATTTTCACGCAGTTAGTATATTTGGCAATAAATATATTTAGAGGAGTGCCGAAATTTGCTCAAAACCTCACTAAAATCATTGATAACTTTCACATTTATTTACTGTTTATTTACGCGATGTATCGTATCTTAGGGCATCGTTAAATCGAATTAATGGAAACCTTGATATAAAAGTGCAATGTTATACTGTGTTTCTACATGCAGACATAAGCGCAATAAAAATGAGGCGCACATACGATTATCGATGGCTCGAAGGGGAAAAGATAACACGATTTTACCGCTTCCAATACGTTCCGTATTATTTAAAACAATGTATCTGTTACAATCAAATGTTAATAATTCACAGTTATTATTAAGAGTAACTGAACGAAAGAGTTAAAGCGAATTATTTGTTGAAATTTATCACATTTACGGGTAATTACCAATAATCCCCAGCTATCTTTGGTAAATGTGAATAGTAGAATATTTTCCGCAACTAACTTATCGTCGTACCACGAACGATGTGGCGTGGGGTGGAGTCCGGACTTTACAGGAAATCAATAAAAAAGCAGCCAAATTGACCAAAAATGGAGGAAAAGACAGCCAAACCGCCAGGGAACTTGTAATTCTCAACAATGACCTCGATCGAGGGGACGTAAACTATATTTCCCTTATAGAGAACCGTGCAAATTCTCAAAATCACGTTTAACATCGGTTATACCGGATGCAATTAGCAACTGGAATTAACATCCAGCGATGCTGGAGCCTTTGGAGAATCAATCCAACTGAAAGTGCCAACCGTAACCAGAATTATCCGGCGAGGATTAGTTTCAGCCCTGGTTGACATTTTCGGTTGATTCTGCAATGTCCAGCGTGGAACGCTCGATTAGATATTGAACGTGTTCTCGAGAATATATATGTTCTTTTGTACGAGGGTCGCCAATGGTAACGCTTCAAATGTAAGAACATTAGACAATTTTTCTTGTCTAAGAACTGTCGTAGAATGAAAGCGCTCAAGCTCTGCGTACTGAAGTTCTGCGGATCATATTATATGAATTTTTATTATATTCGGGAATGCAATAGATAATTTAGAAAAAATGAGGACACGATTTAATGATCAAGACAATATGTTAAAATTAAAACAAAATCTCTGAAAATGGGAAAAAATCATGAATTAATTACAAAGGAAGAGTATAATAGGTTTATAAAAAAAAAATTAAAATATGAAGAGATTTTTGGTAAAATACCTGAAAAAGATCAACGACAAGGTGTGACGTTATCAAAATAGATAATATTGAAAAACTCATTCTGCCCGTTACGCATGAAAAACAACCAATTGTATATTATACTTTTCTGTAAGAAAATGTTTAAATCATTCACGGAATCCATATTACAATGGACCATGGAGGACGAAACAGAAAGAAGAAAGAAATTATTCACATCTACTAAAAATAGCTGGGGATTATTAATAATTATTGGCAAATGTGATAAATTTTAACAAGTTATTTCCTTTGACCGTTTCATTTCGTTATAATTAATACAAACCGATTATTCACTTTTACCGTACATACACAACAAAGCATACTATTGTTTCATATTCTGCTGAAGTTAAATTCATGACCATAAAGCAGTTATGTGATTTAAGTAATTTATATTGTACATTTAAAATGTGATGAAACGAACAATTATTCTAACACTTTTGTACAAGTTCATGAAAAATTATTCTCATTCCTATTTTTTATTCGTGCATGTATAAGGGGACGATCAGTTTTACACATTTTGATAATAACCATCGTAGTCACTGATGGATCCGATTTAAATACGGCATTGAATAAAACGACTTGATTAATGCATAATATTTAAGAATAATATTTGTACAAAAAAAAAGAGAGCTTCATTTTTCTTACACTTCAACTATGAAAGGGCCTCATCATTCGGCAATTTTTGTTTAAGCATTTAGATATTTTCGGAAAAATTCAGAAAAACATTTTTTGAAAAATTCAGAAAATATTGGAAACAGAAACTCATTAGTTCTTAAATGCCTCTAGTAATTAATAATTGGCTCGTATAGATACAAGGCGTGTGCTCAGTTATTTTGATGCATGTATATGCAAAGATATTTCTTTTCAAAACTTCATTCATTTAGCGAATTAACTATTATTCTTAGTATTCCTCGTATTCCATAATAGTAATTATATAATTATTTCTAGTATCTCATAATTATCCACGCTAAGACATACAATTATTCTTTATATACATCAATAGGCATCGCAAACTTATAATCGTTGTTTATCGATTTTACAATATAATATACGTTTAAGGTACGAGATGCTGGTGCTAAATGGATGATCACGCCTCAATTTTTATTACAAATTATTACCTCAACTTTTTGCTCCGTATTACGTCACTGTAGGAACACACTGCAATGTTTTTTAAACGCGTCTTATTTAAATGCACACAGGCGCGTGTAGCGCAAGGTGACGAAAAAAAAACATAGCCGAACGTTATCAATTTCTTAAATTACACTCGATGCCAGGTGCCACGTGAATAATAATGTATTATTGAAAGATAATAGCGCACGAAAATATCTTATGTCTTTCCAAACCAGTAAATTGTATAAAGAACATATTGGCACGTGTATTTTGGACGGTAAAAACCAAACAACATTTAATGTTACATTTACTAATGTGGAATTTTAAAAAATATTGGATATGTATCTATATAGGGCATTGTCAAATAATAAACGCATTAAATATACTATATCTCTTTCTAACTTCCACCATAAAATTGTATGCAAGGAAATATTCTAATTCCGACTTTTTATATTAATTGTCTTTATATTTTAGATTGAATAAATTGTATCAGTGTTATATTTAAAATTACTCCATTTCCGTACACGAGCTTAAACGTAATTAGAATCCACCGATTAATTTTAGAAAAATACGTGTGTCAAGTATTTTAATAGTCGCATGAGCGCCTCTGTCCGAATCCCTAATGCAACCTGACGTACATGTACGTTTGTTAATTTCAAGCGCGTCGCGAATGATTCGACAACTTTCCACGCGATGTATTATTCCGTCTTCATAGAACGACCGCAGGGGAAATGTCACCGTCTTTCGTTCTACGGAGAACACCGCTCTCGAAGCAGGCGGATCGTAAAAACTGGTCCCGTCGAAATAACCTGCCCCGCCTTTTGCGCAGCTCGCTTGTAGTATTCGCTTCACCCACCACAGCAGTGGAACAAACAAATGAATCGGTTAGAAAGGAAACAGTACATGTAACATTTTGACAAACGTTAGAAATTTGTTATCTAGAAATTAAGATAACGATGCGCCCTTGCTCTTCCTGGATAGACGCATTGTTTTCAAGTACATAATTATTTCTAAATTTATATTCGGCACCGACTGCTAAGGTCATTTGGCAATACATAATTATGTTGCATTTCTGTTCTAACAAGTTATGAATATTAATGAACCATATAATTTAACCATGCTGCATATTTAGAATTTTAAATTTGATTACTTAAATTATAAGCAGCAGGCTGCTTGAGTGCTAAATTATGGAGATGTTCAAGAAAATGATGAATTTATTTATTTAATTTAAGAACTGTGCGACGAGAATAGAACAGAATATGTTTAAAGAATCTTGAGAAAATAATGAATAAATATACAAATATTTTCTCCGTATTCAACATGAAATATATTTATAGATTTGATGAGAAAATTTTTCAACTGAAATACATTTTCTTGCGTAAATTAAGTATTATTACGAATCATTTCCGCTATTCTCTCAAGTTAACTATAAATATAATATATCCTCCATCGTATCCAGTAGTATAAGTTGTGCAAATAAATTTGGTGCCGTTTAAACGAATCATACTTTTCTTCATAGAAACTTAACATAACATTTTAATCCTCTACATAATGTAATACTTTCCTTGACTTCCTTCATAGTAACTTTCCGTCTATATGCTTCATTTTGAATCACTTATTGCTTCGTTTCCAATTTGTAAATTATTAACCCTTTGCACTCTAGGGATACAGAGCGGAGCCATTTAAAATTTGTTTTCAAACTCTAAGGCTTCGCTATGGAGACAATGCAAATAATTTTCAATTCATAATACAAGGATAAAGACAAATCATATTCAAACTCGACAAAGATATTTGTATCCATAATCAATTAAAAAAACAATAACGTACAACGATGAGTTTTCTTTCAACGCACATATCATTTACTTCTATGTGAAAATGATCTTTCCACTGAAATTGCTTCGAGTTGCTGGTAATATGAATGAAAAAAAACGTCGAGTGCAAAGGGTTAAACATCAAAAGCTCGTTCTAGAGTGGTAAAGTACATTTTCAATATACATCTTTCTCTTTTCCCATAGAATACAAAGACTATATACAAATATAAATTTAAATATGATAAGGGTGTTGAAATTGGGAAAAAATATCGATTATAGGGGATTAAATATATCGATGATTCATCCATGACGATCGCTAAACATCTAAATTCCAAACGTAGTCACAATAGATTTCACGCGGAGGCGCCGAATTAATTTGTCACATGGCTACCTTCGTAAGTAAGCCTTCGAACCCACAAAAACAAGAGATTAATCGAGATCTTTTTCTTCGCTCACAGGTGGATCGTTTTTTGTTCCAGGGGAGAACGATATCCAAAACCCACTAGACCCATGGTCGATCGTCTGGTACATCGGCTCCTTCGGTGGCCTGGTGGCCTTTTTCCTCATCGTCAGCTGCTCCGAGTGGTGCTGCAGACGCAGCGGGCGGCCACTTGCCGTACCCTACGCTCAAAGGGCTGATGTCATCGGGAACGGACAGGTCGTCACGGAAACACCGCCGCCTCCTTATCACCTATTT
Organism: Ampulex compressa; assembly: GCA_038496175.1. Lineage (NCBI taxonomy): Eukaryota > Metazoa > Arthropoda > Insecta > Hymenoptera > Ampulicidae > Ampulex > Ampulex compressa. Next base: position 117,808 of record JBCFXI010000207.1, on the reverse strand, counting down.
GCACCGCCGCCCTACGACTCTGTGAATTATGGCGACATTGTCGACAAGACATCCGGGGAGAAGCTCGACATCTACGTCATATCGGTGCCGATACACAGGCCAATAGTACAAGTGCCGGTGTAGGCTGAGCGAAGTACCGTCCTCGAGATGGGGACCTGGTCAATTGTCTACGCAAAAAGGCAGGAGCTGCGTCACGATCTTCGACGTCGTCGTCAATGAAGACGCGGAATATCCAGGCGATGAGAGAGAAAAATACATTCTTCCCTCTGCTCTTCGCCGGTTTGCGCCACATCGAGAGATTAAGGGATGAGTTCTGAGACCACGAGAGAACGTCTCTGATAACTAGGTTGTAGAAGAGTAGAACTTGATTTTGGAAAAGACTGGGCTGTAGATAGCCAAAGTCGATAAAACCTGGTCAAACATGTATGCGAAGAGGATGGACCTGTCTAGTAATCTTCGACGGTGTCACGGGTAAAAATAGAATAACAAAGGGATGGAAGGATCGAATCTTTTCTTCGTCATGTCTTTTATCATTTTGTGTATTATCAAAGGAAGGAGAGCATGACCTTATCTATATGAGAGATATTTTCACGTTGACTGTATAGGAAAAATTTTTGCATAACAAATATTTCTTGCACAGCTTATTGGGACCATGAACATAAACAGTTGAGATTTCATTTGGGAAGAGACATTTAAACACAAGATTAGCTCTGCCAGCTATCCTTCGAGTATATCTGACATCGTTTGAGCTATAAAAGTCCAGAAACTATAAATTGTTTATTTGGGAGACCTAAAGAAATCTATAATTCTTTATAAACATTCAAAAAGAGTGAATCTTCCATCAAAGAGAATAATACCAATCTCAAGCACAAAAAATATCTTTCAAACTGTGGATATCCAAGAAGTATGGATTTTTCATTAGGAAACACAAGACAAATGCTGAACACCTTGTGAAAATCTAAGAAATATAAATACTTTACTGAGAAAAGCGAAAAAAAGCTGAAGTCAATTTAATGTCTTTTAAACTGTGGATCTCCAGGAAAAATAGATTTTCCATCAAAAGAAGTGGAATAAATATTGAACTCCTTGTAAATGTCCAAAAAATGTAAATGTTTTATCAAGAAATTAAAGATTAATCTAGTAACAAGGTAACAAGTTCAGTGTACTCCAAGCTGTGCATATGAAGAGAATTTGAATATACCATACAGAAGAGCAAAACAAACCTTGACGTCTTTGCAGATATCTAACATGCATGAATATTTTTCAAGAAAAGTTGGTAATTCCATATTCTTCGCATTTTGAATATCCAAGAAGCTTCCATCGATGGATGTAAAACAAATCTTATACTTCTCATAGATATCCAAGGAGCATGTATATCTTTTGAGAGAAGTAGGAAAAACCGTGAACTTTATGACAAATGTGCTCCTAAACTTAGTGGGGGATGGTCCCAGCACGGAATATCCCTTGACCAAATTTAATCTTGGAAATGTGTTTTCGCCGATTGACAATGGAAAACTGTCTGTTAAAAAGTGGACAAATTAAATTAGAATAAATTAAGTATAGACTGAGTCATTAATTTGTTCCTTGACCCCTGAAGGGGAGCAAGAATAAGCTAGAATACGACCTTAGAGGTGCCAGGCAGCAGGGATTGGCTGGACCTAATTTATCGATTCTACGATCGACATGCACGCGATTTACAAACTTTCCAGAAACTTATAATTATTGCCGGCGTAATATATGATAGATTTAGATGCATTATTCATAGAAACAGGAGAATATAATATTACAGAACCTAATATAAGTTATTGCCAGTAGAAGGAAGTGGAAAAGGAGGGTGTTAGCTTTAAACAGTGAAAAAATATACTTTAAGAAGAAATTTTTGCATCTGAGTTGTTTGTTGTCATGGAACAAATTAATGATTCAGTCTGTACTACTGCAATTAAATGGACTATGTACATGTACAATTCTAAATCACTTGTTCTATTAAATAAGAGTTTAATAGTACACAAATGAAAAGTACCACTGCAGCTGGACAAACTAACAATAAGCACAAATGCGGTACTAAATCACTTATTTCACTACGGACGTAGTAAGAAAGACTTCTCAAAATAGCGAATAAAGTGTAGAAACTCTGATTGGTGATTATCACTGAAGACATTAAAGTATATTACTTTTAGACAAGAATGGGTTTATGAAGAGGGTGCTCAACTGCCAAGCAGTATGAATGTATTAAGCAGACGAGATAAAATGCTGATTTGCACGAATAAGTATTCAACAAGTTCACAGGATTGATTACGTTACTACCTGTTTGGTAGAACTGCATTATTAGGAATCGATCTTTTTTTCTCTCTCAAGAAAGAAAAAAGAAGTGTGCGGTATAAAAACAAGGTCATATTTAAACTTAAACCGTTAAGTTCACGAGGTGCAATTTATTATATCCAAATTGTACTCCATTGCAAGTGATAGGATAAGTGATCTTAAATTTTATATAGAATTATATATGCGACCACTGCCGTGCGATCAAATCTTTGATAACGAATGATCTAAGTGAATAAAGTTGATATCCAAAAATATGTAAAAAAAAAATTATTTGGATATTGACCATCGCTTAGAGGGAAATTATCTTGCTTTGCGATTGGAAGTAAAACTGCCACAGTTTTCTGTATGCATGTACGTATTTATTTTATTCTACAAATACAAGTTTTATTGCGAAAATTGGCTTGAGCATACTCTTATTTCAGTGTTATAGAAATTATTTTAATTTATCATTTATTCATTTATGTAAATAAATCTTTAGTCTTCCCATCTGGAGTGAAAAAACCGCACACAACAAATGTAAACAAAAGAATTAGACAGTTTACTACACTATTAACCCTTTTGTTACTGGTGCCGGCTACAGTGGGCAGCCATGCGACGACCTGTGTATACGGTTGCCGGCTATAGTCGGCATCCATACGACAATCTGCATGTACGGGTGCCGGCTACAGCCGGCATCCATATGACAACCCGTATGCCTGCCTGTATGCAATGTGCACACTGCGGCGCAGTGCTCCGTTTAGTGGAGTCACTCTGGCGGAGCGGATTGCAGTAAGGAAAGGGTTAAAAAAGGGGGAAGCAGAAAATCAAGAAAACGAAAGAGTATACGACGAAGCCCCCACTCATCATTTCTTACAAAAGGCAAAAATATTGACACCCAAGAAAATGAATGATAAATGCGAAAAAACAATTCCGAGTATGAAGCATAGAGCTTTCACTCTACACAAGGAATCAATAATTTGTTTGCTCCACCCCTCAAGTGGAGTAAGGAGAACTTGAAATACGACCGTAGCGATGTCAGGCAGCATGAATCAATTATTCCAAATTTATATAATCTATGATTGATCCCTAGTATTTACAAACTGAGCAAAAATGTATAATTATGATTGTTACAATACACATTGACATATTTAATTGTATTATTCATGAAAACGTGCAGACACATTATATGATAGAACTTAACACTAGAACTACCAGCCACATTCTGGGCATATTTAAAATACCACATACATCTTAAAAAAAGGAGAGAGTAAAAGGAAATTTCAGTAAATCAAAATGATCATCTAAATATTGCATGAAAATCATAGAAAATCTTAAAAAATGTATCGTTATAAAGCACTACGATTTTTTAAAGAAACGACTGACCAGTCATTTTGACTGGTTTGGTAGTTCCAGTGTTAATACACTTTATTGCCAGTCCAGAAAGGTGGGAAAAGAATTAATTATCTTTGTTGAAAGAATGTTTTTTAAGAAAAAACTTTTCTTTCAGAATTATTACGTAAAGTGAATTATTACGTACGTAACATTAATTCATTGAAAGTATGGAATGAGGTAGTTCCGCGATATGGATAGGGAAGGGACTATTAATTCCTTCTTTTCAGGGCTATAATACACGTTTCCAGAGCTGTGAAATTATTGTTTTCAGAACTATGGCATAATTTTTGTCAGAAACAAAATTTATTTTACATTGGGATAACTGCCAAACAATTAATGTTACAACATTTTCATATGTAATAACTTTGAAGGAAAAGTTCCTTCTTAAAGGATATTTTTCAATTTTAAAAGATAATCGATTCCTTTACCAGCTTCTTATATCGACAATAAGTTACATGAGGTTCTATATTGATATGGTCGCAAGTTGCACCTATAATATAATTAAATAAGTGAATGTGTATTGCAACAACTATAATTATACATTTCTGTACAGTTTGTAAATAGCGCACGAGTCGATTATAGAGTCTATAAATCTGGACCTATTGGTCCCTGCCGTCTGACACCACTACGGTCATATTCTAAGTTTTGCTCGCCCCTTTGAGTGGTCACAAACAAATTATTTATTTTTTGTGCACTTATCACTAAATTGCACCAATGGTCCTTGAATTTTTCCGCAGAGGCGCAACTTTTGTTTTGTAAAAGCATCTTTACGTTTTTTTTTGTTATATTTGTAAAAAATATTTATTTTTCATCTTCTTATGTAATTTATATGCAATATATAATTTATAAGCAAAAATCGCTCGAAATTTCTTTGGGATATATGCTGAACTAAAAATAAATGTTACACGAAGAGATGAACTTCATTAAATGCATACACGTGTTTGTAGCGATGAAGAAAATCTTCAAATAAATATATAAATATTATTTATCAAGAGCAATATGTCGTTTCACGGTATACCACTATTAGCACAGTAAACTTATAAAGGGGGGAAATATTTTGAATTACGAATAACAATATGTTGCATATATTTATTCTTATGAATTTTTCATGCTGTGAACAAATTATTTGTATTAGGTTGTCCCAAACGTTTCTTTCGTTTTATAAGGAAATAATAGATGCGCAACATTTTTGTTTTATATTATTTTATTGAATTATGTACACGGATGACTGAAGCTAAAGACTACAACACCTGACAGATTAAGTTTCATGTTTGTATAAACATAGCCAGATAAAGCAACTGAGTGCAGATAGGGAAAGATACTTTCGGGTCAACCCAATATAAAAGGTTGCAAAACATTCTGCCACGAGGCTTCTATATTTTACATAAACCGTTACAATCATGTGTGCGGAGCCGAAAACAACCGTGACGTCGCGATACCGATAATTGACCTCAATCGCGCTTGTTCTATCCGTGCCAATTGCGAATAATACATCGATCCGTGTTGCATATCCTTATCGCGAATATACTGCCAGAAAAATCGATTCATGAATGCAAGTCGGAAGGCAACTTAAAACCAAACGGATGTACAGGGATGAATAAATTTGAAGGATCCTAATGTAGATTTAAAGAACAGTGCGTAAGAATATCAGCCGTCCAACCGACGTTACGAATAAGCCATTATTTTGTTTTCTTCCAAAATATCGTCTACAGGAACGCGGTATAATACGAGTGTCGCGAAAATATGTATAGACGATCATAATATTCATTAAAAAGTACAACTGGAAACACGAAAACTTAGCTCAAATGAAAAATATTCAAGATATGTGTATATTTCTTGGAAAACCATGTATTTCCAAGTAAGACAGCTGTTTCGTAATTATCCAGCCCTAAATGATGAAATTTGATAGATTGACGATGATTGTATATGAGCATAAATGCACATAGCTTCTGGTCATCAAATTCGTGAGGACATCTTGACTTTGGTTCGTGTTCAAGAGTTTTCCCAAGGAAAACCATCTTTAACCTTGGCTCACTCTTATAATACCCGCACCATAAATTTTGCATATTTTATTTCTTATTTATGTAACAGTGTTGCCTTGTCAAAATTCAAAGTAATATATGTCTTAAATACTTTGCCGACACTCGCATAATGACGCTTATTTTTTCACTTCTAAATGCACGTGTGAAGCGTTTAATGGACGTTAATTTAATAAGAACACTAATGTTCAATGATACATTTGCATTGTAGGAATATGCAATAACTGTAAAATATTTGGTCATTTATTTTCACTAATAACAAAATCGCATTACCTATAATAATCCAATATTTCGAAAATCGTTGATAGAATACCGCTGACTAGTATTTTTCACGAGGCACATACAATGCCATTTTTACTTAAAATAATATATGGTAAATCTTTAATACAAAAGGTAAATGATAAACATTTACAATATTGTAATGCATCTCTTATACAATACTCCCGATTATAAGCCGCATCCTTATTTTTATAAGCCCTTTCTGCTCCTGCTCTTCTGCATACATAATCAATTTTCATTTCAATGCAGCAATTAGGTACACAGTCCCTGAACCCTTTGCATTGATTGTACAATGTCCATTATAAGACGCACCCTGAAGTCGGAGTTACGCAAATTAGAAAAAATATACGTGTTGCAATTGATACAATACAATGATCCTAACAAGCCGTAATGCGAAAATAGCAGGAAATAATAAAAACGTACAGAACGAAAGAGCGAGAACAAGCATTTTCTTGCCAATTTATTCGCAATGTCGTTCCAGCCTTAATCTCCTCAAGCCATGTATTTTAGCTAATAATTGTAATGATCATTTTCCAGATAAGAAAAATATAAAGATAAGAAATGAATGTGTGTTTTGCGTGCCAGTATGATGTAAAATAGTATAGAAGGACGCCATCAATTATGATCGTTCGTACCATTATCGTCGCTGCTACTATTCTCATTGTAAATTACCATGACCGTTACTGGTAGCCTGTGCGTGCGCTGAGACTTACAGAATGACAGCGTCGTCGCTATTTATTTTTTATACTTTTATACACATCGTTTATACATATTTGAGCGTCACTGTATTGGTAATAAAATTTCCTTTCCCATTGACATTTTTGTTTCATATTATCCTTTCTATACTCCGGTGGGTGTCAAAATATGTGATCGACGAGGAGCTGTGAGAAAATTGATTTTATGACTCTTGTTATAACTTTTGAAACTTATAAAAAATATCTGTGAATTCCTATTGCAAACTTTGATTAATCATTTTTTACTTTGTCTGTCTGGATCATATGAGACGCTAATTCGCCAGATTAATTAATTCCGCAAAACAAAAAGTATAAATATCTGATAAGGTCTAATATAGTCAGTACTGATAGCTGATTTTGTAATATATACCGCTATATAAAAAAAGTAATCACCTAAATTTTTATAAGTCTTTAAATTGCATTATTGCAATTAAACACTTAATTTGTGAAGTTATTTAGAGATTAAAAGTTTAAATTTAAATAATTTTAATGTTTGTAAATTTATTAGAGTTATTTGTTATTTAATGCTGTCAAGCTTAATTGTTACAAACATTTGTTTGAAACAAAAAGTAAAATATCGATTAGGTGATTTGACATTAAAATATAAATCCAAATTCTAAAGTTGATTTTTTTTTCTTCTGAACGAATCGTGTAAAGAAACTATTAGACTCATATGTTCCACATTTCCCATATATTTACTATAAAAAATAAACGCAATAGATTTGGTAACAATATTTTTTTATTACTCATTTTTGCTCCCACTCCATCAAACTCCTGATATTGCAAAAACGATCTTCTTCCCTAGTATACAGGACATCAAATATACAATTTTGCCAAATGACATTCCCTAAACCGTGTACAATGCAAATTTAAAAGTTTCGATCGGAAGTAAAACGGGACTATTCGAACTGCATAAAACAGAATCGTGTCTTATCAATCTGTCGTAAATTCGACAAATAAAATTCCTTGATTTGTATAGAATGCAAAATCAAAAGTAACACGGGAAATGACAAAGTTTTATAGAATCAAAGGAATATAAATATGTATATACAGAAGTAAAACGTACAGGAATGGATAATTTACTTTCGATTTCCAAAAACATAACCTAAATATGGAGTATTTGGGTGAAGTAATAACCCTCGGAATTGATGGTATAATTTTCGGTATTTGCCTACGACACTATTTTTATTACAAAAATGCAGTTACCGCTGTTAAGGTAAGTAAATAATCTGTTATTTTCATGTACAAAATTTTATGTCATTGTTAATACATTTACAGCTTTATGCCATACCTTAAAATAATATTTGACATAGAATTACATTGATACATTACAATATCACACATAACATTTTGTAATTTTACATCATTTTACTTACGCCATTTTAGAAATATTGTATTTGGCTGTGCATATACAAGACAAATTATGAATATTATTCATTTTTTAAAAGCTCTTAATCCGATAATTTTTTATGCAGGGTGCAGAAATGCACGAAGTTGGCACAAGTTTGGCAAAAATCTTGGATGAAAATCAGAGCAGTATCGGATACATAGCCATCAGAGGCATAGTGAAACCTTTAGGTGCGCCGTTATATAGTATTAACGATAAACATATAACGGGCGTAATACAAAAGCTTAGTATTAAAGAGCACGTTGTGGCTAGAACCTCTGCAGGTTTTTGGTAGGAGTAATTGTTGAATGCAGATCAAGCAAAAAGGAAAAAAAATTTTGGAGTAATATAAATATTTTTATTGTCTAGGTCTGATCAAGAACATACAGTCCAAAAGGTATATAACATTGTGCCATTCGTATTACGACAAGGACCCCACCGTGTGGAAATAGTAGACCCATTATCAGCTGATATTTTAGACATGGCAGTTGTATCTGATAGCTTTAAGCCAAGTGTGCCAACACTTATCGATCATTTATGGAGTTTCCTAACAGGTACTCAAAGAACTCATAAATTAAAACTATAAGATGCCTTACTCTTCACATTTATATATATGTATATATTCAATGATATATACATATATATATATATATATATATATATGTATATATCATTGAATTTATGTTTATGTTAAAATGTAATGTACTTCAATCCTCAATGTCTCAAAACTTTCACAATAACTCTACTCTATTCTTTGAATAACCAACCACAAAATGTCACCCCTTAAAACCAAATTACAATTGATTATATAATATAAAGGTACTCGATCATTTTGTGCATCTAATATATTCATGTTTACAATTAACTTAATGATATCTGTAGGAGTGCGTCAGCGTGGCTTGCAGTCTACAGAGGAAATATTGCGCGAAGGTGCGGTGATGACAGGAATAGGAGAACTCTCAAAATCAGCGACAGAGCCAAATACCTTCATATTACAACCACCGCTAAGTGGTGCACCATTTTACTTAACAAGCATGTCGATTACTTCATTGATTCGAAAACTGGAGGGCCATAAAAGGGTCTATAGGTTTGTCAGATGTCCTCATTGAAACACAAATTACTTGCTTGTATTTAACAAGATATATTTCTCATCAGATTATTATGCCTGATGTTTGGCACTATCGGTTTGGCAATTGCCGGCATAATAGTTCGACGTTATTGGAAGAGTAGGGAGGCAGAAAGATTGGCAGAAGAATTGAAGCAGTCATTAGCACAGTCTCGTAAGGAAAGAAGGCAGAGAGTGCGAGACAAGGATCTCAGGGAAGATCAATTATGCGTTGTTTGCCGCACAAATGCCCGTGAAATTATTTTGCTACCATGCGGACACGTGTGTTTATGCGAAAATTGCTCAAATGATATAAACGTTGATTGTCCCGTTTGCAGAACCACTATTCAGCAAAAAGCTCCTGCTTATATAATTTAATGTTTAACCATATCCGAACGCTACTGAAAAATCAGGCAGGACCTAATACATTTTTAATACTTTTGTGCAAAGAATTAATGGTGTTGTACATTGAACACTGACTTAACAAAGAATTTATAAGGAGGCTAAAAGAATTATTCGGACATTGTTAAGAAAATCTGAAATGGAACAAAGAGAAATACTGTTATATTGAATGTAATATAATGTAGATGATATAATAAGGTGAATTACTTTCTTTGCCAAAATATTATAACGTATAGAAGCTAATAAAGTCCAGTTTTGTTCGACTTTTAAGCTTCGTTTGATAAACTGTGATGCTGCTGTTGAAAATAATTTTTTCACCCTGATAGAATATGCATTCATATGATCATAACACAATTATTGATATTAATGGATTCAACAGTTGCAAATAGAGTAACAACTTTGGGATTAAGTGTTTTACTCTAAATAATATAAAAATACATTTATTAAGTAAAGCGCAATAATGTGATCTACTAATATTTATGTATGTTTAAAAGTTATCCAAAGCCAGGGAATAGTTTTAATCTTTTCAAGGATACTGGAATAAAAAACAGTCGGTGCAAGAATATAAAATACATTTGACACATAATCGATAGATAACATGTACATATCGACATATAGGTATCATATATCTAAATACGCAAGACTTCTAGAAACTGAAGTTTCCCATATTATTTTTATCTCCTTTCATTGTTTCATTTGTGTGAAGTGTCATAGCTTGTTTCACCTTACTAGTTTTTCCAATACCAAGTTTAGGAAGTCCTCTGTTTAATCCTTCTAATAATATACAAGCTTTACACAATTCCTGACTAGATACAAATCCGCATCGTGTACAATATCTTCTCTCTGGCATTTTAACAGTGTCCTTTATTTGCAGACGTTCACCTAGCACACATATATGAAGTGATATTAATTATTTCATTTAAAAAATAAACGTGGCAACCTTTTGGAAAGCATAAACGGTTAAAGGTAAGAATAAATAGTAATAAGCAAGAATGAGTTGCAGTAATGTAGCAAGCTCGATGTATGCCATGCAGAATCAGAATGAATGTGAAATATATAATTGAAGTTAAAAGGAAGTATGTTAATGCATATGGAGATGTTGAGGAATAAACGAAGAAATAAGTGACTTAATAAGGAAGTGACAAGTTGGATTTGTACAGGAAAAAGTTCTTGTAGGGAGATATGGTGGTGTAGTGGATAGAGGCTCAGACTGCCACTCGGCAGACCCGGGTTCGAATCCCGCCCATCACCTCTGGTTTTTCTATGTGATATGTATACCGTAGCTCTGGTAGTTCGGAATCCACCGTAAACACTAGGTCCTAGGCCAAATGACCTTAGCAATCGGTGCCGAAAAATGAATTTAAAAAAAAAAACAAGTTCTTGTAGAAAGCTATTTACAGGATGGGTGGGGGAGCGGAGTATTGAAGGATAATTACGTGTGTATACATGGAAAATGCAGTGCTAAAGTACAAGATGGCATTGACCTATGACCAAAAATATGCATAGATTGAATATGTATAAGAAGTATAAAGTGTAATATTTCTATATACAAAATATTCTTACATAGATGGAAAAATAAGCTACTATTACTATTACTACCTCTACTTTTAAAGAAATAGAAATAAGGTACACTAATGCTTACTACATGATCCTCATTATTCTATATATTTTTTATATATTATTTAAAATTTTTAACTATGAGTAAATGTTTGATCTTTGAATTAAGAAAATGAATAAAGCGCTTTGTTAGAATTGAAGCACTGTAGAAAAAAACTTTGGTGTCTACTTTACATTAGATCATTCATAATTCACACAATTTAATAGTTATCTACCACATCAAATTCTTAATTATTGTAACCAAATAATACTTAATTACAGTAATGTAAAGACAAAAAAATATGAAAAGTGTGGAATAAACAGTAATATAGATATATAAATGTAAATAACTGTTTGGCAAAATAATTTCTAGTTGAAAGAGCTGGTAAAAAAAAGCAAAGAATTTACTGCATAATAAGAATGCAAAAACTGACAAGCTGTAATCACAGGGATTTCAAATCTTACGTAGTAATTTGTATTGACTTTACATACCTGAATGGATTATATCTATAATGCACGAAGGTCGAATTTTTTCCAAATCTTTTAAAAACTTTCGTGCATATCCTCTATAGGCATTTGGAGCATAAACACATTCAGTCGAAAAATATACCAAACGTTTAAAGTATGCATACATAACTATCTCTTTTTCGTACGTATATTTCAGTGGTTTACATCTCATTATAGTATCTGCGCCTGACTGTACAATAATCAAAATATAATAAATTATTTTATTTCCCATTAAATTTGCTTTATGATTATACAAATTAAAAACTCTTACCGTAATAATTGATGTGCATCTTTGTAACCTTGCAATGTCACCCCTCAAAATATTCATTAACACTGTTTCAGCTATATCATCTGCATTATGACCTGTGGCGATGCAATTCACTCCTAATAGTGCTGCACCCCTATCCAATGCCTGTCTACGAAAAACTCCGCAGAAGGTACAATTATTTCTCAGACCTATCTGTAAATAATCATATAAATTAATAACTTTCTATTGTAGAAAAAAAATAAGTATTCCTACCTCTGCAACAATTGAATCCATTGTCCATCCATACAGTTCTTGGTAAGATAGTATTTTTAATGGTAAGCCATAATCGATTTTGTTTTGCTCAACAGTTTGCAAGCTGTCGTTTCTATATCCTGTAGTAATATACATATTCATATTTGTCGCAGACGATTGATCAACATTATTATTGAAATTTGTCAAAAAACAAACCAGTAATCCCTTCATCGATCGATAACAGAAAAAGCTCCAATTCATATCGGTACCGTTCGTTTAAAGTTTTGAGAATATAAGCAAGTACTGTAGAATCTTTTCCACCAGATGCACCAATCGCAACTTTGTCTCCCGGTTTAAATAACTTTCCATTAACAATCGTATTATGAATTTCCGTCTCAAAAGCCCAGAAGAAACATTCCTTGCACAACGCATCACCTGTTTTAGGTCGCTGGAATAAACATATTTTGTAAATATCTAATCGAAAACATGTGTTGCAATAAGAACAACCATATTTTTCTCCTGAATGCTATTAAAATCATTATATTGTAATAATAAATGTATTGTACTTGATTTGGTACACTCACTTTAAGTGTTGCATCTTTACCACACCTTCTGGAACATTCAACTGGCATTTTGAAATCAAATATTCAGTGTCATTAATGATGTTTGTACAACAACCAAAGTTTATGCATTGTCCATGATTTTCCCTTTTGTTTTGTACGTTATAACAGTAAATAAAGTAATGCAGTTATGTATCATAAGTCAATGTAGATGCAACTGTGAATTGTGCCTAGATTATTATAAATTTGTATAATAATCCTACAATTATCTCTCCTTAAATTATTAGCACACGCACGCAAGTTAATGATATTCGGTTATTAAAAATATTAAAACACGTATTTCACTATACACCTTATTAAGGCGATCGTCAGTTTTTTTATTACACCCCTACAATAGTCGTCTTATCAAGAATAAAACAGAAGATTCTTGCAGTTTCTTATTACAATCGTTGAATTATCGTTTTCCCAGAAATAAATCACAAAATTACAGTTATCCGCTGACTAAATATGTCGAAGCATTTACGCTACATCAGCCGTAAAAGCAGATATCCATATATAAAGATTTTCTCGTATGCGCGTGATACGTGTTGCGCATAGAAATGTGTTCATTAATTCCAACATGGCGTGCACGTAATTCGGTCAGCGAAATTAAATATTTTGATAACTCTCTATTTTCCGTAATTTCAATAGCAAAAAAAGTGTTACACAACAGAAGAATTGGTCTTTACTGCGTCACGCACTCCGCTGTTCATTCTTCAAATCTTAAATTTATCGTAAAGAAAAAGTCAGAAGGGGAAAACATCTTGGTGGGCTTAATCTTCGGGCTTTTCAGGAGGCGGTCCACAGGGCTGCAGCATCTTCTCCATGAGATTAAATCTCACTCGTGCCTTAGCCTCGTTCTCGGCGATGGCAAAAAAATTCAGTAGATCGTAGTGCCCCATGTAAGAGCTACAAGAGTCACGATGTTGGTTGACGAGCCATTCAAATTTCGTTGTGTCGGCGTGACCAGTACCGATGTACTTCGACTGCAAATGCTCCAATTGACTGTGTATATTGTAACGTTCTCCCATGATGGCTCACTAATCTCGCATTAGACAATGTCAAATTTTACGATTTTGTTATCAATACGTCACAGTATATCATTAAGGGTCTGCAGGAGGCTCTAGCAAACTTCCAGTTGACTTTGAGAGTCTCAGGTGGCGAAATTGAAAAGTTCAGAAGGAAACAAGTCGTGGTAAACGAATAGTGCCGTGTCAAGGCTAACGTGCGCCCGTGCTAATCTTCCACCTTTTCGATATCTCAATGTGCACAAGGAATCAATAATTTTTTTTGCAGAACCCCTCAAGGGGAGCAAGGAGGACTTGGAATATTATTGTAGCAGTATCAGGCGACAGTTACCAATTGGTCCAGATTTATAAACTCTATAATATTTTTTAAATTCATTTTCGGCATCGACTGCTAAAGCCATTTGGTCTAGGTTCTACTGTTTAAGGTGGGTTCTGAACAACCAGAGCTATAGTGTTCATATTACATAGAAAACGTACAAATGATAGGCGAGATTCGAATCCGGATTTTCCACGTGGAAGTTCCAGCCTCTATCCACTACACCACCGTAACTCTCAAATTCTGTGATTGACATGCGCGCGATTTGCATACTATGCAGTAATTTATAATTATGGTTGTTGCCATACACATTGACATATTTAATTGTTCATGCATATAAACGTGCGAACGCATCATTATAGAACCTAATATAATTTAGTACCAGTATAATGTGGGAATATAATGGATTATCTTTTAAAATTGAAAAATGTCCTCAGCAGAATGTCTCTTCAGAAGGAACTTTTGTTCACAGTTATTACATATAACGAATTCGTAACATTAATTGATCGAAAGGACTAAATCAGATAGGTGCGTTACACAGATAATCCACCGATTATTAATTCCTTCTTTTCAGTGCTATAATACATGTTTCCAGGGCTGTGAAATGGTTCTTTTCAGAATCACAATTTATTTTACATTGGAACGATCAAACAGTTAATATTACGAAATCGTCATACGTAATAACTCTAATGCAAAAGTGCTTTCTTAAAGAACATTTTTCAATTTTAAAAGACGATCTATTGTTTTATCAGCTTCTTATACTAGCAATAAGTTACATTTGGTTCTATAAGTACTTGCATGTTTCTATCAGTAATACAAAGAAATATGTCAATGTGTATTACAAGAATCATAATTATACATTTCCACACAGTTTGTAAATAGCGCGCAGGTTGATCATAGAATCTATAAATCCCGACCAATTTCAGTCGTCTGACCTGGTACAGTCATTTCCCCCCTCTCCCCCTTTGAGGGGTCGTGGAACGAATTATTGATTCCTTGTGAACTAATATGCAGGAATCACTTATGGGCGGATTTTCACAGTAAACTGATTTACGATTTTCGCTTCATATGAAAGCTAACTTTTAGCTGATTGGTGGAATACGATAACGTGATTTTTATACTAACTATGCCTCGCTTAATGACGTTTAATTTATTGATAAATAAATACTAATAATAATGTATAACAATACGTCAGCGCATTGCAAATGGCATTCATTTTTATATTATTTATTAAATTCAGTTATGCAAGGTTTAAGAATGTGTCTGTAATTTATTTTATATTAAGCTATGGACACATAATTAATGATTTGTTCTATAGGTATAATCTTATTTTGATGTATTCATGGAATTAACGTATTGTCAGCTAAATTTGACATTGGCGAATAAATGTACGCTACTATAGTATTCGAAAGCGTACGAATCGGTATTCGCTCGCATGATGGCAGCACACTACACTGTTACGTCAGAGAATAATGACGTGCTAATGGTTAATGGCTTCTACTTACTCGGGCTACCTTTATGAGAAAGCCAAATACAATCCAAAGAAAATACATGAGACATGATGCATCGGCTAGTAGAATCATAAAAATATGATTGCCTGAATATTTAATCGTTACAATAGCTATACATTTTAATCGGATCTTGTCCGTGGCCTACAGAATATGTGTTAAAACCATTTACGGAGCAACGAACGTAACCGTTATATTCCACGATACGTTGGGCCAGCTCGATGCAAAGGAAGCCCACATTGATCGCGATATTACAAGCCGTATATTGCACGTAAGTACAAACGTCCGCTGCCAAGACGTTAAATGTGGCAGCCGCGGTCAATGATTATCTCGTTTCGTGAAACTGGGCAACTCCCTTTCTATACAATTGTTAACAATGGCGGCTGTGTTGCCCGAGCAAAAAATTCATTGCTATTGAAACATTTTGTGAACTGATTATTTTGAAATTCTGCGAATTAGTAACGTCCATCGGCATTACTAATATACGTGGTTCACGCCATAATCGCCGTAATTTCCTTCGCACAGGATACGCTTATATCTATCAAAGATATCGTTACGTCGTATTAACTATACGTATATGCATATATGTGTATTGTTGTGTCAGTGTATATGCATGACAGGCATCCTCGGCGAGTAAAAAAGTAGTGGTGATTTTTATATCTTAAAGTGTTCCATGGATAACAGTGTAAATGTATTTTTTTTTTTTTTTTTCTAATATCAGTACCGAATAATGGTGTACATACCTTTGAGAAATGTATTACACTCGAACGGGCTATATGATCTACTTTGATAAACAAGGCGCACTTTTAAAATATTAATGCGAATAAAAAGGTTTATAGAACATCATTTTTATTATTTTCATGTTTACATTGATCTATATATATTCGTGAACAACAATATATGTTATAACATATTTGACTCCATTTTGTTTTTTGGAAGCATGGCTGTTTAAAAAGGGGTCAACATCAGTGATTGAATTTTAACTCCATGTATTGTATATTTCAGTAGGTGACATGCCTAGCAGTCGTGACATTGAACGAGCTGAACGTAATGGAAGATTTCGATCACGTAGAAGAGGAAGCGCAGGTAGTGATATAAACCGTCACAGTTTTGAAGGCGGCGATAAGAGGCACAGAAGGCATGGAAAGAGCAAAAGCTCAGGAAAAAAAAAGAAAAAGAGATCACGAGATAAATCATTGGAGAACGTACCGACAGTAGCATCCTCCATCGTTAAACCATTGGTGGAATATTCAGATGTGAGCAGCGAAGATTTGTCGGAGCCAGAGGCAGGAGAAATTCAATCAGAAGATAGTAGGGGTAATAGCTACACGGACGGTGAAGTACCTGAAGCAGTCCTTCAAAGTCGATATTATGGCGGCAGTCCGGCACGAGCACTTGGAGCATCACCTATCAGTCTTTCCCCTTCTCCACCAGTTCAGCACAGGCATACTGGCAGGCATTACTCTCCTAGCGAGCAACCACAGGCTACAATGCATGGTGGCACACCGGAATATGAAGAGGAGTCCAGACGGTATGCGAGGAGAAAGGAGAAGAAGCACAAACGGGAGAAGAAAAAGAAAAGAAGCTTAAGCCCTTCTTCTAGTACAGGAAAGAAAAAGAAAAGAAAATCAAAACGACATTCTCATAGCATGAGCCCTCAGCACATTGCGGAAGAGATAATTATAAGTCCAGAGCATGAAAAGCCTGTTGATAACTGGTCAGAGTCTCCACCATTACCCTTGAAAGATAGTACTTCACCAATATCGCCTGCAACGCCGCAGGAACAGAGATGCTTGAGTGACGTTGAGTTAGAGTTAACTAGGCAAGCTCGTAATGTAACTCCTCCTCCTCTACCTCCTTCAAGGAAAACAGAGTCTCCACATACTCCTTTGTTACCACCTAGGGCCTTAACACCAGAGAGCAATAAAGCAGGTTTATCAGCATTGAAACATAGCCCCGAAAAACAGAAACACAGTCCTAGTATTCACACTCGACGTAACAGCGTTAGTCCAGTGCCCACTGCAAGTTCTACACGCCGACGACCACACAGTCCAAGTCCGCCATCTAGAAGAAGGGACCATAGCCCAGCAAGAAGAAGAGAATTTAGCCCAAGCCCTATGTTGCATAGACTCAGGCATAGTCCTAGTCCAAGTACGGCTCGGCGAAGAGAGTTTAGTCCAAGTCCAGTAAGTCATAGACGAAGGGGAGATCCAGTTAGTTCTTCACCATCAAATAAACGTAGGAGAAGAGACGACTCCGACCGCCGACACAGGCATCACGATAAGGATAGAAGGGATAAGAGAAAATCGCGGTCAACAAGAAGTCCTACTAGTAGCAGGTATGATGCTGCTTAGAAATCATGTACTATAAAGTACAATAGTATGAAAATTTCTTATAACTTGCAGCTGGTATAGTTCAAAATAAAATAGTATATAAATTGTTTATAATATGTATTTGATATAGAACGAAATGCAATGATATCAGAATTGCTTATGACTTGTGATTGATACAGGGCAAGGTACAATGTTATCCGAATTATTTATAATATATAACTAATAGAATACAAAGTACATTGATATCTACTCTACTTATAACATATGACCAATACAGCACAAGGTCCAACGGCATCAGAATCATTTGAAGTAAGCTTTACTCGTCACAAATCCAGAGTGCAACAACATATAGTTTGTTGGATGAGACATTGCAAACGATACATTTTGTATCATATGTTTTATAATTGCACATTATCACTTCACTCTTGTAGCATACTAGGCTAATTTTAACTGAATGCAAATTTCAGATTGCACATGCCTCTTTCAAGGTCACGATCGCGCAGCCCTGGAAGATGGAGAAAGATGCAATCGCGCTCAAGATCACGCTCTCGCCGAAGAAGTCGTACACCAAAAAAATCCAGATCTCCCAGTAAATCTCACAAATCGTCGAGAAAACATAAGTCGAAAAGCCCGCGTCCTTCAAGAATACCTTCGCCTTCTCCTCATAGGTTACGGGTAAGAAGTCCGACAAGCATAACGGCACGAAATCTTAGAGTACAAGCAAAGATCAGCGAAACTAGCTTGTTTGCGGAACTTGTAAAGGACAGAAATATGAGAGAACTTGCATACAAGAAGTTACAGGCAGCCAAGGAAAAGGCTGTCAATCAGGATGAGGTACAAATTATAGAGGGCACCGATGACAAGGATGCCAGCAATACATCCTCAGAGAACAAAGCTTCCATTGACAATAAAGATCGATATGTAAATCATAAGGAGTCACTGAAGACGGTTAACGAGAGTGTAAAATCCCTGGATGTTGTTGACATACCTGTCCCGATGATGGATGACTGCATTATAGCAGGAAAGACGCCACCATTGCCAATGGCACAGTCAGCACCGACCTTGACATCAGGAACAAATCCAAGTTCTCTAGTAAATGTACATGCATCTCCCACAGCGGTGTCGAATAACTGTCCCGTAGCTACTGCAAATAGCCCGAACATTCCAGCTACTGCGAATGTGCAATTACCACCACTGCCACAATCTGAATCTGCGAATGCATCAGGTTTATCCCAAGTACCTGTGCCAGTGCCTATTCCCGTTCCAGTCCCAGTAACGGTCCTACCAAACCTTTCTGTTCCACCACCACCTATACCTATTCCAGTTCCAGCGCCAAACACAGCTATATCCAAGTTTAATGCTCCTAATAATTTAGTTCCTCTCAAGTCGGTGGATCCACCAAAACCTCCTATCGTCGCGTTCAAGACGAAAAGTCTGTCGAGATTACCGTTGCCACCTGGTATTAATCAGAATGATTTGGAGAGTATAGACTCACCGCCAAGTCGATCTCCCAGTCCGCCTAGCAAAGCACAAATGAAATTCCCAGCTTCCACACCGAAGCCTCCGCAAAAGAAGGGTATCAAGGATTTACCCATGCCACCGGGTCGGTGATATATTCTCTTAATATCATGTAACAAGAGTAACTTGCCAAATGGAATGCACAATTCTGCTTCAATATGACTGCTGTCTTCCATTTACATTTAGGTTTTATGGTTGAATAGTAAAGTCATCCATGATAAACAACAATGCGGCAATTAGTCTGCATTTTATTTTGTTCATTGTTTAAAGTCATCAAGAGATGAAGGAGAGATGATTCTTATTCTAAATTGTGATTACTATTAATTGAGAGTTGCGCGAAGGTCACATTGACTTCTGAACAGTAAACAGAGTTGATACCACGTACCTGTGGGGAAATTTATCCAAAAAAATTGATTATGTTTTTATTGTTGTTAATTGTTATCCACTTGTCATTTCTAAGTAATATTGTTTTCCCTATTTGGCAAGTGACTTCTGTATCTGACAATATTCATTTGCACAGCAAAAAGTAATATGTGCTCCTGTTCTCCTGATGATGCAGTGGTTCCTGGATCGGAAGATCTGAGTGGAGAAGATGATCCAAACGCAACTCCACCGCGGGCTAAAATCGAACGTGTTACACCAAAGCCAAAGCTGAAGAGGCCGAAGATATTGAAGCGTAGGGGTTCGCGAAATTGTCACACTCCAATGTCAGCATCTGGTGGGAAAGATTGGGGCGAACGATGTGTGGATGTGTTTGAAGTTATAGCTCAAATTGGAGAAGGTACTTACGGGCAAGTGTACAAAGCTCAGGATAAACGTGCTGGCGTGCTTGTGGCACTGAAAAAAGTCCGCTTGGAAAATGAGAAGGAGGGTTTTCCTATAACAGCCGTTCGTGAAATCAAAATCCTGCGCCAGTTAAATCATAAAAATATTGTAAACCTGCGAGAAATTGTCACAGACAAACAAGATGCCCTGGATTTTAGAAAGGTATTTTGATTGGATATAAGTACATATTATACTTTTAATAATTATGATATATACGTGAAATGATTTTTTAATTTGCTTAATATGATTCATAAAGTGATAAAACTAACCAATTAATGTGAAGTAAGGAATATACAATTTTTATGCTCATCTTAAAATTATACAAGTATTCACTTCTTGAAATTAAGGAACTCGTCTGTAATACAGTGTTAACTAAGTATTTTCATCAAACTTTGTTAATTATTCATACCAATGAATTGTATATTTTCCAGGACAAGGGTTCATTTTACCTTGTGTTTGAATATATGGATCACGATTTAATGGGACTTTTGGAATCCGGAATGGTGGACTTCAACGAAATGAACAATGCCAGCATTATGAAACAGTTGTTGGATGGATTAAATTATTGTCACAGCAAGAATTTCTTACACAGAGACATTAAATGTTCTAATATCTTAATGAACAATAAGTACGTTAATGTCATCATGACCCAGATGCCTTTCTTGATTTCGAGGTTTAATTGTTTCATTACTTTAGGGGTGAAGTGAAATTGGCAGATTTTGGATTAGCAAGGCTATACAATGCCGAGGATAGGCAGCGGCCATATACCAATAAGGTTATCACTTTATGGTATAGGCCACCAGAATTGTTACTGGGTGAAGAACGTTATGGGCCCGCAATCGACGTTTGGAGCTGTGGTTGCATATTAGGAGAACTATTCTCGAAAAAACCATTATTTCAAGTAAGCCAAGTAAAGGACACATACTATATTTCTCTTTGCTGTAATTTTGCTGCTATAGTAGTTAAAATACAGACGGTTGTAGCTTATCTGTACATTAAAACCGGCTACTACTTGATATACAAAAATATACTATAAATATCTACGAAAAGTATAGAGCTCAGAGATAAAAAGTACAGGGATTGATTTAATCATTAACATATAATAAAATGATGGAATTTCTCAGAGAATGCCACTTTCAACAATTTTCAAGAAAAAAATTTTCAAAAGATTTCAACAAATTTATTTTGATGATGAAACCCATCATTTTATTTAAAACTATCATACAGATAGTTTTAGAGTTAAATTCGATACCCTCTATTACCGCGATTGTACGTTTTTCTAGTGTACCGTAAAGGAACATTGTATTAACCGCATAATTATTTTTTGTAATCAGGCAAATATAGAAATGATGCAGTTGGAGATGATTTCCAGAGTCTGCGGAACTCCGACACCAGCTGTTTGGCCCTCCGTGATAAAACTGCCATTGTGGCATACTCTTAAGCCAAAAAAATCTCACAGGAGACGGCTCAGAGAAGATTTCTCGTTTATGCCAGGCCCAGCGTTGGATCTTCTGGACAAAATGCTGGAATTAGATCCGGAAAAACGAATTACCGCAGCCGACGCGCTTAAGAGTGCCTGGCTGAAAAATGTTCAGCCTGAACAGTATGTTTGACTTCTGTGTTTCAGTATGCATAAACCTAAATATAGAGATATATTATACATAGGGACAGAATTAATCGTTTCGTGGCCATTCCCGCGGAGCGAGTGGAACGAGAATTGTAGCCATGGTGACTTCGGGCAATAGCGACTTGATTTATCGATCCAAATATCGCTACACATGCGATTGTTAAATATATAAATCTATAATTAGATAAAATAGATATCGTACATATGAAATTTATATAACAGTATGTGGTAAGAGATAAGTTCATAAAAAGCGTCGCATTTTAAATACACGCTAAATTAATGAAGTACGAACCATTACCTAATTTTTACGGTCGATAATTGGGTCAATAAATCAGGGCCGTTTGGTTCCTGTTGCTGGATGCTGTCATATGTGTACTCCTCGTTCCCCTTGTCCCATGGGAGAAATCTCGGGACGATAAATTGGAGACAACTCTGGATCGTTTGATTAAAGTAACGTTAAAAGCTATTATAGTGAGGACAAAAAAAAAGAGAAAGTGAGGAATAGAGTAGAGAGTCAGGTAGATGTTTAGATATAAAAAAATATTGTTTTGTGTTGTAATCGCAGTCTTTGTTGTCATTTCTGATCGTATGACGTGCATAATCACTTGCAAAAACTACATCTCTTTCTACCTAAATCAGGATGCCAGCACCACAGCTTCCAACTTGGCAGGACTGTCACGAGCTTTGGAGCAAAAAACGAAGACGCCAGTTACGGGAACAGCAAGAAAGCTCGGCTGGAAAAATTCCCCTACTTCCACTTCCGAATAAAGGAGGCCACCATAAAGCTATTGAGGATCTATCAGATGTCGGGGGGTGAGTAGCCGTAGAGAGAAAGAGACATATTCACACGAATTGGGATATGTTACCAGTACTGACCAGAAACTAATTGCTTACACATGTAGATGGCTGTGTACCGCAGTTGTGCTTGGCATTTATTCTCTTTGGCAAAATGCATTGTTAGAATAATAAGATTTAAACGAAGAGGCATAACTGTTGTAGTATACTGTACCCATCATCAGTCTGCATGCATCTTTTTTTTTCTTTTTTTTTCTTTTCTTTGAATAATGAATAAAAGAGTTATATTTTAGTTCCGTCCCACAATCGTTCTCACGCGACCATGGTTATTACCCAGAACAATGGAACGTAGTAGCACGAAAGTGTACAGCACCGTTCATACGTTTATGGATTTCCATTAGTGTTCATTCGTTTGTACGATTGAATTTTCAATGAATGGGAGATAACTTTGTGATGTGTGTGATACAAGCCGCTATATAATGAGTCGGTTGTCGTGACGTCGCTTAATTTTTATCCTGCTATCGTTATTTCCGCGTATTTAAACAGCGTGGCATACCGAAGGCCGACTTTTAGAGATGATCGTAAGGAATTTTGTAGCATTTATTTTTGTAGCAAATTTCGTACGGACGTTACTTTAAAACAAACACGTATAGGCGATTAGAGTCGAGAGAAGAGAAATGCAACTTTTATCGCTCGTCGTGATTTGATCTACGCACACGTAATCATGCAAAATTTTCTTGGTCAACATTCTGCTGCACTACCCCTACTAAGGTTTTGCAGGCAAAGCGTAGTTAAAATGTACATATCCGCTTGAAAAAGCGGACCGTTGTATAAATGGACGCGTATCTGCATATGCAAAACGACTATGATAATGCGCAAATATGTATGCTACGCGTTAGAAAGTGCGTGCAATAGTAAGCTTTCGGCATACAATTGCACGTACCCAGATACAGGAATATGATAGGTGTATCCATTAAATATGTATTTATGACGGGTTATTCATTTTGGTATGAGTAATGTTTGAGAAGCAGATTTTATTTTGTAAATAAAATAGTAATATACAGAGCTCCATGGATCTGGTAATGTTAATTCTTATTGAGACGATGTTTGACTCAAATACCTCATAACACATGGAGCAAAGCGTAAAATATATGTGAATATGATGTTCCATACAAACGAACGACCTGTAACGTGTAAAGGTCTTACAGTGTAAATAGGTCAAGTGGGTACAAAGAAGAAGATGTTTGAAGATCGAAGAAATGGAAACTGCAAGAAATCAAGATTAGAATGTGACTGTATTATGAAAATATTAACCTCATGCTCATCGACAATTCATTTTATTTATGTTTATTCAGTCTGTAAAAGTATTTACATTTATGGGTTAGGTATATTTTAATTGGTTATTTACCTTTTTTTTCATAAAACTTGTGTTTTACATTTATTATTCTGTATTGTAGATAGTCATTATAAATTTCTTTATATGAATGGTAAGTTACAGTATTTGTTAATATTTTCACATTTTTGCATGTACCTTGTATCTGGACCATTCATATAATGGAATTCAGAACCTACACTTTATGTATTTATCATTACAATGTATAATATCAAACAATAACCGTTCCTTGTAATACATTTACCGAATGTGCAGAGGCTTACGCCCGATTATTTGATGGGTGACCAATGAATTTCTAATGTTATTAAAACATTTTATTATTTGATTTTGCTTAGCCCCCTTCAACGTGTTTTTATTTTCTTTTTAAGTATATGAAAAATTGTCAAAAGTATAGATCTAACAAAGAATACTGGAACTTTAAAAATTTAATTATATACCAATGTACCCTCTGACAGATTTATTCAAAGTGCTTATGATACTTTTTCTACTTGTTCCACAATATACATTTATACATATATAATACATACATACCTATATACATATATACACATATGTATATATATATATATATATACACATATAAATATATATATATTTATATATATATACATGATTAAAGGTTATATGACGATCCATATTTCAAAATAAAACGTTCTCTTTCTTAGCTTGCACATGACCGTTCGGATGTGCCAAACAAATATTATTTTTCGGACGTATCAAAATCCGTTTTGTTCGAATGTCAAAGGATTAACAAGCGGCGTACGACAATGGGCACGTATGCATCCAGGACATGAATTCTCAGGATGGAATATTTCCACCAGTCAGAGTTGGCAATAAAGTTTCGAACGGGCAGTCATGACCTCGTGAAAGAACAGAGAGGATCAGACTTTGGTGCAGTGGTTATACGCTTCATTATGCTATCTTTCCGGTATTAATTCCGATTGCAGTTGTTCACGTCGTGTAATATTGTGCATTTATAGAATGTGTATACAGTAACAATTTTGCCCGTAATAATGACTCTTTTATTCACTGTAGGATGTTTCAAACGCATGCCGTTCCATGTTCCGTTAAATCTTACTGTATACAGAATCTGTTTAAATTAGGTCGACGAACTTTGGAATCGGATTCATTGTTTCTTGTATGTGTATTGACTCTATTTGCTCGGCAGAAAAGTTTTGGAATAACGAGTTATCCCACCTTTCAGATTAATGGATTAATGACGGAGACGGCAGTATGTTGCGTATCACTTTAACCTGCTTAGCAGAGTCTGAAACTGAAATAACTCGGAAAATTTGCTCGTATTCTTAGAATATCATCGCTTATCGATGGAAATAAATCCTTGGAATAATTGATTAAAACATGTTTGGCGTAATAGTGATCGTAATTTATTCTTAAATTAACGTTTAATTATTTTAATGTAGTCCAAGTCCTCTTGACAATAGATATTAAATGTCCCCTCTTAATTATTGTGCGTACAGGAATTTTATAAAAGCACAGAAAAGATCATGCTAATGTCAAATATTGATTTTTACACGTTTCATGATTGATTTTAGAGTTTATAATGTGTACCAGACAAAAATCGAAGTGTCGGGCTGCGAGGCCTTTATGTGACCTGATTGATGAAGCGATAAGAAACATATGATTACTTAGCCACAACGAGGGATTCTTTTTGACAGAAAGAAAGAATTGTTCGCAGAAAAAATATTATGTAAATCATAAATTAATTAACTATAAGAAATATAAAAAACATTTGCGAAATAATAAGAAATTAAATATTTATTGTATCTGAATATGCACAGCTTACATCTCAATATAAGCTACCACTACTCTTCTTTTGCTTAATTTTATATTAATCTTCTGCATGTATTTTAGACGTAAACTTTGGTGATCGAATACTTTTGTATAACTCGTGAAACTCTAGCTTACTTTTCTTATACGTACTTTGAAGACCTCATGTTAAGTCTTACTAAAACTTTCTACGAACCACCTTGAAGGAATTTATGATTTATAGTGCATACTGAATTTTAATATTTCTGCCGTTTCCATTATAATAATTATCTACTACTATCTACACTATCTTCTAATATCTACAGTGCCATTAGTCGTACGGCGAATAAAAAAATTTGATTATTAAAGTAGACTGTGCAATTACCATTCACGGCATGGCTATGAGTAACATAGTGTAACTTTGATTCCACAAAATTTTAGAAAAGAAATCATTCAGTGCCTTAAGGAAAGATTACCTTACCGTGCAATTACATCAAAAACTAATTGTCTCATCGGTACAATACCAAAGATTGTGTCATTTTAGAATTAGAAAAGTACAATACTATATTCCAAGTAAATAAATATCTCCGCCTCGTGCAAACGAATTTACGAGCCACTGTATATTTACCCGATGCATACGCATGAAACGTACAAAACTGTCGTACTCATCGCGCAAAGTGTTCGTCAGGCCAATTTCCACGAGCATAACCGAAAGAGATGTCCGAGATACGATCCACTTTTTCCATCATCCTACAAGTATTGAATTTGACATCCGGGCAACTACGCCCCGATACCCTTTTCCTCCTATCACCGGCTTATCCGACTATTATCGCGACTGCCACTATTGCTTTATTACGTCATTTCACCGGCCATGATTATTGATTTTCGCGCACAAACACGCACGTACGTTTCCATCGCGTTGCGCGTAATAAATTACGGGTATTAAATTTTGATAGAAGTCGGACGACATTAGCGCTCGCCGACGGACGAGCCTGTTAAGCCCGTTGCAACTTGTATGCGCTTGTTTGGCCGTCCGTGAGATTTCAGAACGATTATGACAGTTCACTGATGAGTGCCGTCGATCACTTGGCGTCCATCAGTGTGACGTAACAATGCGTGCACGTGATCTATCTAGCAATCGTGCCGCTGCATAATAATGAAATACAGGCATGCCTGCACGATAACCGAAGGGAAAGAATTGAGGAGCCGCGGGCGGGTGGCGAATGTATAATAGAGCTACGATAAATTACGGTAAAGGTACGTACATTTAATCGAATGTTAAGAATTGATTTTAACACGCTTTGTGCCGCGTGGAGCGTATACGCTCCACGTTGAGTTTTCCATTTATGCTATTTAGAATTTTCCTTGGAAAACGAAAAATTAAAAAGAAATTGATTATTACCGATTGAAAAAATAGTAAGACATATGTTAGAAACTAATTGTAATGGCGTGGCGAGATACACCCCGTGTGGCTTGAACGAAAATAAAATATAAGTCCGAAAGTAACGAAAAATCGGGCCGGCACGGAACGTGTTACTGGTTAAACACGATTAACCATATCGCCTCTTAGAATCTCCACTTGGTTTGTGGGACCATTCGAGCAGCTCCTATTCACTATATACTTACAGTATGTATTCGCAATGCTTAACACTTTGAAGCGTTGGTAAATCCTCAAATTTACGTTAATCAAGTTATTAATTTGCTGTGTCTATAGTGTACATTATGCACAGTACATATCACTAATTCCTCAAAATCTACGTTAATCAAATTATTATTTCTATATCATCAGTGTATATATTGTATAATCTTTAACCTTATGACGCGTTGTTAATTCCTCGAAATCTATGTTAATCGGATTACTAATGTTCCTTGTATACAGTACACTTTGCATAGGCAATACTCTTCAAATTTCTGTGTTGATCTTACGCCGGGCAGCACGGGTATCTATGAAGAAATACCTTTTAACTTATCGGCCAACTTGTTCATAACTCCCACCTCAGAAACACAATTATTAAACTGCATGAAAATATAAACAATACTGTGTAACTTCAGCTCTTAGAAATTCAGTATAAAAGTTGTACGATTAACAGTATACCAGTATTTATATTAGGTACTTCGCATATTAACATCTTTGCTTCCGCCGTTTTTTTTTCGAAATTCAAGGCTTTATCATAAAAAAAACTGGTTATATATTTATGATTCAAAGTATTGTCCATCGTTGGCCACTACTTTCTCCCATCTTTCGGGCAACCTACGTATCCCGCCTTGAAAAAACTGATCATGTTTTGAAGTGATCCACAAATCGATCTAATTTTAAAAACGGCGGAAGCAAAATTTTACACCTAATACTTTAAAGATGATAAATTCAAATTCAAACGATAACTACATAGTGTGTGGTACCATTTTACTGATTGAAAATTAGTATGAAAGAAGGCGTGGAAGAATTGGACTGTCCGATGGCTGGACCAAGACTCGATTCAATCGAATGTTATTTAGTAAATCGGGGAACGGAAATTAGAAAATGTATAAAAGAATGCTAAAGGTAACGGTAACCTATAAGATAATTCATTTACTTTGATCGACGAAAGCTAATGAGCACGTGTACCTTGAAGATCTGTTTAAACCATCTTTATGCTAATATACGTACAATTTCATCCCTAAATCTTTAGAAATCGCGTTTGTAATTTTCAACTTCATAAAAAAAAATCCTCTCAGCATCTACTATATGCGTAGACGACGCATGGTAATCGATTCATTAATTGGAAAACACTATTTACAGGATATTGTATGAAAAAAATTCTGTTCTACACAACGTTTTCCTTGCCATCAACATTTCTCCCAACTCTATGTTCTTCCGCGTGACTGTGGTCATAAGGCCGTTCATTCGTCCATCGCACGTACCGTATATTTGACATTCGAGAACAAACGTGCGTTTCGTGACGTTTGGAATTTTGCTCGTTATATGCAAAGTGGGAAGGAACGGCAATCAAGGTCCGTCGGAAGTTCGTAGGATGTGTCCGTGGGGCATCGACGTTCTTCCTGCCCGAGGTACCCTGCTTTTAGGGTAGTCCTTACGCTCACCTTCCTGGAAAGTACGCCTCATAGGACGTTATCATTTCTCGAAAATAGTGAGTTTAAAATTATGCAAAGCTCGAGGTGGCCGAACGACCTCCGTGCCGCAATTTATGAGCCAGACAGATGGCTACCTTCGCGATACCGTTTCTCGAGCGTACGTTTTCTCGAGCAATTACATTGTACCCCTGAGAAATAGCCGCGAAATCGGCCTTACGATCTTCGTTATCGTCGAAGAGGAGACCTATTAACATATTGGCGACCATTAACATGGCTCTATATCTTTTAAAGCTCGTAGATAGCTATCATCGATGTACTTCTTCGGCATTTTCAAGTCTGTAACCGCTTGCCTGCAAGATGATTCCATCTCATTTTAATACGTTGGCTGCCATGCTACTTTCCAAAATTCTGGTGCAAGACGACAATTTCATTTAATCGTATTATACTGTGAAAAACATTGTTATATTGTTAATGGTATCGTTCTCCTCCTTGAGGCTATGTATTCATACTTATACTGATACACCACGAATTTCATCGTAGCTGCACAAATATAGCGAGTACACGAACTACGAGTTATCTCGCAGCTGACGATGTACTTCTACGCTATTTCAATTCAGGTCTGTTCATCTCTGATGTGGTATAGATTTTTCGATTGAAATTCACACTTTTGCAAATGAAATTTATCCTTCTGCAAATCAAATTCGCTCTTTTGTCAATGAAGCACTTTTACATCGATATTTTTATTTAAAAAATAGCAAATAATGTTAATTACATAATAAGAAATAAAAAATTGTATTATAATGCATACAATTACATAACTACAAACGGAGATGAAGATATGTATGAAAACTGTGTGCAGATAATGCAGTAATTGAATAATAATAATTACATGAGAACCGTTTACAGATTAGGTTATATGTACTATATAATGTACATGTACTATATGCATATTCACATGTATTTTTTACAACGCAATGGGTAGCAGCGGCAGGATGAATGAATACATCATTAACTCGAAGTGGCTTTTATTTAATACAAAATTTATATTTACATTTAATATATATTCTCCTTCTATATAATTTTATAAAAAATTATTTATTACGAACTAGCGGTTCTATTTATATTCTACTTGGTATGTATTTATATGTTCTATTTGGTACGAACTATAGAAATGTGGTGCATACATAGCGGTTCTTATGAAGATAAAGCATCTCTTGGCAGAATCTTGCGTTGTTCCGCTATATCGTTCACTTTTTGTTCGAGTCTTCTTCTGACTGGTGAACTTGTGCAATTGATGTATTTTTTCCTGGTTAAAAAGTATCAAACAATAAAATTGCATACTAAAATAACCGACACATTTGGCGTTTTACGATCAATTTCAGTACAAATTGACAATTACATTGGAAAATTCAATAGTATACGTACCGTATAAAGCAAGGCTGATAATAATCTGGCAACACCGCCCGTTAGTGAGGCAAGGCAAAATCTCCATCTCTTGGCAACGACTCAAATTGAATTCTTAATTAGATTTTTAATATCAAATCTTCATTAGAACTTTTTGGAGTTTATTATTCAAATATATCATCATTAATATGGATTCCTTTTTTACAGACATACCATTACTTAGGGCGACGACGCTAACTCTCTTCTTTGGAAGTCTTGTATTCGTTCTTATATTGCGCAATTAAAATGAGCTGTCTGTAACGAAATCTGTACTATATCTATGCGGGATTTATATTGCATACAGCGAAGAGATAGTGTTTTTCAATGTGAATTAGAACTGGTGTCTTTCTTCTTGTACACGATTATAGAAAGTAACTATATTTAAGCTTAATGCATCGTAATACAATTTAATAACTCAAAGACGTGATCTCAACTAGGTTACGACTTTCGAAGCACAACTTTACCTACTACAGCTCTCTAAACAATGCTTTCCTGAGCACCACTCTCTGGATACTACTTCTCTCGACACTGTTTCTATAACCAACGACTTCTTTTCTTGATACTGGCTATCTAACGACTTGTCTGTACAATACGCAGTTCTCTGAATACACGTGTTTTCGCTAGTTTCACTGCACCAGTCTTATCTTAAACGCAAATACCACAAACACATTGTTCCAGCCGGTAGTGTTTGCATGATCCCCTACGACTATTCTAGGAACATTCGCGTCTTTCACAATTAATACCAGAACTACCGAGGTTAAACCTAGTTTTATCGCATCCGTTAAATTGACGAATTTTTGATCATGGCTTTCATCGTTACTTTTGGCTTAGTTTATGTAAATCAAGGAATACAATTTAGCAAAAACAACATTTCATAGAAAGTTTTATTTATTATTAATGAAAAAAAAACAAACAAAAACGACTGAGTCTGGTCGCGAAAACCGTTTACTTGAATACTTATCTCTTATCTGTACCTTGGAGTTCTCTTGTGGACGTTTACGTAGTTTCCGCCAGCTGTCAAACCTATGTAAGAATATCTGTGATAGATTGCCCTGTCTGATGGGTTTGATAAGTTTTCAAATAAATACTCTGCTGCTCACTTTCAAAAACTGCACACTTTCACCCCTCGTTCAACATGGCCAGAGTGGTCATGTTAGTGTCAGATATTACGGTAGTCGTAAAACTACTAGAGTATCGCCTGACACACTTTTCACTAAGAACTTCATCAGATTAGAAATATGACTGATACTGATTGAGCCTTAATTGCATCTACTAGTTACATCTCTTAGTTCTACACTGATGCGTTATGATCGGAAAAATGTTGATCCCGTTATGAGGGTGTGGCTGGAGTTGTTGGAGTTGCCTTACGAACATTGTAGTTCATTCAATATAGCTTTACATGAAGAATGTACTTCAAATTCTTTCAGGAAATGTCTGAAGGCGATGTACGAATGAATGTACGTAAGTATTTGTGTCTATCATCGCATAAATGGTCCATAAATTACAATAAACTTTCAAATTCCTAAGGCCGTCATTTTGAGGGATCTTGGTACAAATAGGTATGGCTCACACCGATTATGGAAGTTGAAATGATTGAGTCAAAATTGCACAGTAATATATAGCTCTCCTTATACTTCATTAAAAGCCGTCATAAAATTTTAAAACGATACATAAATTATATCGATATTTTTAAAGCGATAAATTTGAAAACTATCATAATGATAGTCTTGGTAGTTCAAGTGTTAAGACTTTATTTAGAGACCGGAAATTATAATTTGACGAAATTGTGATTCGATGAGTGAAGGAATTTATAAAACCGGAAATTAAAGTCTTCTTTACGAATCAAGGTGCCCTGCCGCAGATAGCTGGCTTTAAATTATAAAGCTCCAGGCAACTCGATATTTCCGATGGCAATAACTTATTCTACTACCGGCTCGTTATTTTTGGCGTTACGATACCGCACGTATTTCCACGAGAAATTATTCTTTCTCCCCCGAGATATTGCGGGCGACTAACTGGCCGATGATGAATGCCACTGTTTCTGACTGGTTTAGCATAAAAATCAGGACCGTTAGCAGCGACGTTTGCATGTGATATGCAAAACGCCATCCTACGTCGAAAAGGTCAATACATCTCGTGTGTGCATTTACATAGAGAATATTCTACGTTCTTGATCCGGCTTAATCGAGAAATTTGTGCCAGTTAATGCCGCAGAATCGATATGTTTTTATTTTGGCAGCAAGTTATAAAAGGAAAGAAGTATTTGGTTTAGTGAGACTGTTCCAAGGCTTTAGATAGAGTAAAATCGGACGATTTATTAACACTAAACCTACCGAAGCGGTAAAAATGACCGGTCAGTCGTTTTAAAAAAAATCGCTGTCTTCGTAGTCGGACATTAAGATTTTACATGATTGTACCGTAGAGCGTCAATCATTCCACCGCTCCATCGACATCTTTTCTTAATACCGTTTTTCTTTAAAGATATACGTGATATATTCGTATATAAATATGACCACAAAGTGGCTGGTAGGTGTTAACACGTTTGCTATCAGCGTTACGCAAGCAACAGACTGAAAGACTACAGTTATAAGCGCATTTTCTAAATTGGAACACTGTAAACTTTTTCAATTGGAATAAAAATCTGCAGTACGTCTGCTAAAATGTGTCAAATATATCGTGGTTTCTGGCGAGAGTGTCTTTTCTGCAGCGTAATAGCAAACGTGTTCAAGCATTTGTTAAAGATGTTATGTTTTGAAAGTGAATTGCCTTACAATTCCCTATCCACAACTGTTTAATCAGAATCATGTAATTTGTTAGAAAATATAGTTTATTACTGCGATTTATATTTTGGGTTTGGATATTATTGATTCCTTCCATTGGTTTATCTCTTATATATTTAACATATTTAAACATTGTAAAGCAACGCGAATTATTAGAAAACACAGTTTACAAAACATTTATTACATTTCAATGCGGAACAGTATTGACTTATTACATTCGTTTACTGTTTATAAGTGTTCAAGCATTGCAAAACCGCGCGATTTATTAGCAGGTGCATTGTATTAAAAAATTTTACAATTTATCGATTAAAAAATTTTTAATTTTACAATTATAATAATACAATTATATTGTTCATTCTTAACTATTCAAACACAGGGAAACTTACTACAAATTGTAAGTCATTAAGAAGTTTACATTTTGATGAGAGATTTTATTAACATGACTGAGTGACATATGGGCATGTTGACATGATTTACATATTGAATTGATAGGCAATTAAATAATGGGTCATTTTGGTAAGAACAAATGACAAATTTTCGATAAATTCCCACGATATTACAAAGCCAATATTCTATTATAAAGTTAACTGCTCGAGAAAGAGATATTATCTTTTTCAAACTATTGATTTAGTTACAGCTGCGCGATAGAATGAAAAAAAATAAAAGCGTGTTTGTTGGGTGAAATTGCAATAGCATGATAGTCAAGACAACGGCTTAATGCCATCTGCGGTTTGAGGGCATGCAAGCCCACCTTTACCTCTGCCACCTGTCATTGTAATATATTTCCCTGCACTCGGCTCTATAACGACGACCACGTTATCGGCAGATAACCAATGATGAATCGGAACAGTTCACGAACATTTTTTGCGGTGCTTCTGCTTTGCTTCCCAAATCAATTCCTCCAATCGTAGTACGAAGATCGCGCATTATATTACAGAGATTAATTCTCTACGCAACTCCTTGCCGTTGAATGTAATTTTTTTACTCTCAACATCCCGTTCGTAATATTGACGATTTTGTTGGATCTGATCGAGGAAAAATAAGATGTTACTGATTTGAATTTATACTTAAAGTAAAAACATCAGTGGTCGCCACTGTACAAATACTTAACACTTTTCCAAAAAAAAGTAAATAAATAAGAAAAGCACAAGTTGGAATACATCAAACCTTATTAGTCTATATAGTGTGGCTCTTCAGCTGCTTAATTGCGAACTACTGCGCATAGTTCGCCATTGATAAGTGTCGTAGCGACCGTTTGATCAAACCCGTGCATGATTCTTACAATTTTTTAGCATTTTCTTATATAAACTGCTAATGACTTGGTTAAAATGTAAATATTGCAAGTTTGTATTATTTACGTTACCAAGACTAGTTCATTAATTGGTTTTTCTCCCTATGTGAACTACTCAAATAAAAAGATGTTATCTGCTACATTTTTTGTTTTCGCTGGGTAACTGGGTAACTGGGTAACTATAGAATAAAATTTTACTTTTAGAAAAAGAAATATGTTTACAATAGCAATCAGGAATGAATATTTGTTGTAATATAATAGAAGAATAGTTTGTGCATCGACTACTCATCATAAATTTTTTATAAAGTGAACTTAGTTAAGTTCGAGTAGGCAATTCGCAAAATTTCATAAAGAACGAATAGGCAAGAAATTCCTTAAAGTGTCAACTATTGGTACTTTTACCTGAATTAACACCTGCGGCTACAAATAAACAAAAAATCCTTACGCGAATAATTAGAAGTATCAATATATAATAATAATAATAAGAAGAAGAAGTATTATTATATATGTGCGATATTAGACAGTTTTAGAATGTACACAGATGTCAAAACATGGCATATTGTAAGTAATGAACTTGCACTAATCGCCGAATGTAACACATCAGTAGACGACAAGGACAATATTATCTTAATTACTTGAATTGCAGTTTAATCGAAGTTTATATATGGAAGACAGGCTCACCGTTCAGGGATCAACTGAGACACATCTCCAATAAAGTATTAAAATTAAGTACTCTACGCAACGAGTATGTCTACTCTCGATACAGCTCGAAAATCATTCATTATTTTCACGAAATATTTTTAACGTGCTATTTAAACCGGGTTGAGCTAGAATAGAATTGCATGTGAATTTTCAAAACTTTAGTGTCTACTTCCATTTTCAATATTATAACAAAGGCCCAGTATTATTGTTTTTATTATAATACTAGTAGAATTTATTGAAATACTGTCAGATTACTATCTAAAATTGTCTAAAAAAGAAAAAACCGTCCATATTCAAGCAGATGGAAACATAACGCTACTACCACTCTAATTTTTTTTAACTGTTGAAGTTCTTAGTTATTGTATAAGGGGGAAAAAAATTCGATAAGTCACAAATATCACTAACGCTACTATTTTTTTTCTTTACTAAATATTAGTCTATGATGGAACAGATAAAAATAAAGTATCATCAAAGAATACGTAAATTTATTATCATTGTGAAAAAGTCAGTCCACAAGTCGAACATCTGCAGTTCGTTTTTAATCAGCAGTAGACATGAAGTTTGAGAAACAGTATCCTTATTCATATGATTATCACTGCAAGAAAGGAAGACGTGGATATTGCCCCTTATTCACATACCGTTCATAAAAGGAAAATATGTATATTAGGGGTGTCGAAAAAGAATGTTATTTTTTTCATTAACCTGCTCTTTGAAGACATGTTTTGTGTTATTCCAGTGACTTTATTCCTCAGGAGTGTATCGTGATTTGTAAATTAGAATTTTGTGTCCTGATTTACAATGGATCAATTTGTACCAAGCGAAGAATTTGTTTGAAATTGGATGCTTTATCATTTTTTGAAAAAAGAGACTGCAGCGACTGCCACTAAAAACATTTGTGCTCTATTTGACTATTATTTGGATGTTCGCAAGTGCCAAAGATGGTTCAAGAAATTTCGATAGGAAAATTTTGATTTGAAAAATAACCCTGGAAGTGGAAGATCTAGTAAAGTGAACGATGTCATACTGCTGAAATCGAAAGCAATTCAATTTCATTGATTGACCAAATTGCGAGCAATTTCGGATACTCATGGTCGAGTGTTAAAGAAAATCTTATAAAAATCGGTGAGGTTTGGAAAGAAAGCAGATGGATATCGCACAAAAATAAAAAAAAAACGACATTCTTTTCCGATACCCATGATAAAGTGTATTCTGGCGTAGTATAAAAACTGTCTCACAATATTATCTACTTACTAATCTTCTTCTCAAAATGATTTTTAAATAGTATGATAGAATCCGTACTAATACATTTTGGAGTATTACGGAAACATAGATTATTTTGTATTATTTAATCGTATGCTTGAAAACGTGGCCGTTTCTATGAAGCTTAGCGTGTTCATACTCATAACGAATGAAAATAATAAAAAGTAAGCATAAAATACAGATTTCAAAGAAATGTTTCACCGTGTATCGCGCAAAAAGAAGTAAGAAAACATGTCACACTTACATTTCGTGAGACAAATATTCAAATCTATGCAATCGAACACTTTCTACATAAATAATAAATCTCTACGCCGAGATAATATTAGAAATATATTTTATTTCTGCATTCTCATCCATTTTTATGCAACTGTTAATGCTAATTTTGTCCTATATTTATTCAGTTATTATTTATATAAATGTTATTGGAAATGTATAAGGACATATAATATCATTCAAAAGCAATCCGCAAGAAGTTATGTTTTAATGTTACGTAAATTACCGAATCAAAATTAGCTCTTGCTTAGATAATTGTTTATCAAGAAAGCATATATTCTCGAAAGAACCGTTTCTGTAGTATCTAGTTATTATCGAGATAGTGTCAACAGCGTACCAAAGGACCATCTGCGGTATCCCAGCGTACAATCCTGTTCGAAAATCTTGGGACGTCGCTCGTTTTAGTAAACACTAACCGTATAACGCAAGTTACCTAGGCTATGCACTATTATCACGGCATGTTATAGATGTACAGGGATGGTCTGAAAAGTTTCCGACCTCACAAAAATACAAAACACTTTTTTTTTCAAAATTTATTTTGTTGATGAATATTGCTGCATACACGTTAAGGTCGGAAACTCTTCAGACCACCCTCGTACATTGGACATAACCTGTACACATAAAAACAAAATTTTTAGTTATTTAGATCTTTTAACGCGATAAAATGTATGTTTACGTGAGATGTTGGAAATATCTTCAATTTACTAAGGTAGATCCCCCCATCCCTGTTCCTGACATGTGTGAACATGTAGAAACATAGTACAACATTAGGGACCCATAAATTAGAGGCTAACTGCCCAGTTGAGACAAACTTAGTTTGTTCACTACCCACAAGACGTTAGCATGTGGTTGGAAAGCAATTCTAAATGTTAATTATGACTTGAGCGGGATGTTGCATAAATCACGCCGCACGTGTTTTATCATACACGTTACCAATTGTATAAAAAGAGCTACGGTGGTGTAGTAGACAGAGGCTCAGACCACAACGCGAGGGAGTTCGAATCCCACCCATCATTGATGGTTTTTCCAATGTGATATGTATACCGTAGCTCTGGTGGATCGTAACCCACCTTAAACAGTAGGTCTTAGCACAAATGACCTTAGCAGTCGATGCTGAAAATAAACTAAAAAGAAAAACAAAGATACATATGTTACATGCTCGTAACCGTTGTGCACAACTTAATGATACACAACTATTTTAATTTATTTTATGAGTGGCGAGAGGTATATTGCAAACAATGTTAGAGAAAAAGAAAAAATTGTGTATAATATGAAAAGCACGTTGGTGCGAGGAAAATACTAAGATGATGCCAACTGTTCCAGGATTCTCACGAAATGTTGATAGATGTCCTATGATTTTCTAAGGAAGGTGTACGAGGCCTACAAGGTCTTTGGCAGTGCCTGGTCGTAATTCCTATCGGACATTATTCGCGCGCCCTCCGTTTCCGGTATTTCTGGGATGTGTGCATAACCAACAATGGTAACTGCCATTTTGGGCGCATAGATTCACGCGGATTGCCACCGTAGCTAAGCGCAGCGGGGCTTGTGTAGCTGTGATTATCAAACAGCTACATCATCGAAACAATCCCCCTTGTCGCGGGTAATTAAATTTCTAAATCAACCTTCCCCGCGTTACGGCCGCGGATTTCTAACTTTGGAAAGTCCGATAACGTCGGGGCTTTTATTACATAAATCGCTTTAATTGGCACCCCCCACTGCCTTCGGTATATGAGAGAGCAAATTGATAGCCCGATTAACGTAGATTTCCTGGAATTAACCCTTCACGGACGCTAGCTTTTTATGCATGATTTCGACTAGCTTGCAAGTTCCATTATAAATTTGTTGGTAAACAATTGTTCGAAGTAATCTATAGGTTGCTGAATATTTCCGAAAATTTGGCGATCGATATTTGTAAAACGAATCCTGTTAGGTAGACCATCATCATCATCGCTCTCGATTTCAATCCAATCTTCGTCGGAGTCATCTCATTTTCTATTTCTATAATAATTTTCTTCTTCATTTGAATATTTTATATGTATAGCTTTTTTTTTTCTTTTGGGGTGTAAAAAGACGTGACTGGTAGTCTCATCGCCAGCATCAAAATCACTTTGAGAATTGTTTTTAAGACATTCACTGCCACTATTACTGTCGAAATTTATAAAACTTTCTTTATTCATTTTTTGGGCTCAATATATTAAAAATTGACTGCAAAAGGCATAAATGTATCATTGGAGATGGTAATTGTTCTGTTGCTGATGCTTAGTTGACAAGGCAATCATACGCATATTTCATGGACAGTGAGTTTTAACAGGATCCGTCTTGTCACCGCCCACGTGACGTATGACCACAGGTACAAATACTGTTGTCACGAGAAATGTGACTTACGACCATTAAGAATTAATAATGTATCAGAAAGTAAGAAATTGCCTGTACAGTTATATAACGGTGTAGGTGTCCGATAGTAGTAACACTCTTCAAGTTCTTATGCCGATCTTACATCATGCAGGAAGAGTATCGATGAGGAAATATCTTTTAACGTTTCGGCCCACTGGTCCATGACCCTCGAACATGTTTATTGAACTGTATAAAAGTATTAGGTGTACAACTTTGCTTTTGCCGTTTTCGTATAGATGGCTTCAGCTATAGATGACTAGTTTTTCCAACGCGGGATTCGTACACTACCACAAAGATAGGGGAAAGTAGTGGCCAACGATGGAAAATACATTGAATCATAAATGTATAACCAGTTGTTTATAATAAAATCTGTAACTTTGGAAAAAAACCGGTGGAAGCAAAGTTGCACACCTAATATAAATATGTATACGGTTAACCGTCCAACTTTTCTACTTAATTTCAGAGAGCTTAAGTTACACCCTACTGTTTATGTTTTTATACAGTTTAATAAATGTGCTTCTGAGAAGAGCTACGGACCAGTGGACCGCAAAGTTAAAAGGTATTTCCTCATCGATAACCTCGTTGCGTTAACCGACGTAAGATCAACACAGAAACTTCAAGAGTATTGCCTATGTAGTGTGTACTGTACACAAGGAAAACTGCTAATCCGATTAACATAGATTTCGAGGAATCAATAACGTTTCAGAAAGTTAAAGATTATATATACAGTATATACTATACACAGAGTGAAATGATAATCTGCTGCCATAAATTATGCCATAAAGTTAAAAATTGCGTGTATAGTGCAGTCCACGCCCAACAAATTAATAACTTGATTAACGTAAATTTGGGAATTTACCAGTGCTTGAAAATGTTAAGCATGGCGTATACACATTGTAAGATTTATATCGTGAAAAGATTACCGTATTTCCAGAACCATGGATGGCATTATCCGTCGTTTATCGACGAGGTAATGGAATTTTGAGCGCTGAATTGGTGTATGTAAAAAACATTTAAACTGTTAAGATTGCTAACGAAAAAAAGGTGAAGGCAATGTAGCGATATCTCGAAGAGGAACTCTAAAGTTATCTGTCTAACCGAATGCTTAAACGTTTTATTGCATATTTTTCAGGGGATATGTAATTTGCATTCGAGCGAGGCACGATCGATAGGTCTGAAGAAAACACGGCATGTTACTCAGCTGGCGAGTCATGCATAATTTATTCTGATTTCATTAACGAAAGGCGCTAATTGCGAGGAGAGAAATCTGTCTCATAAATATTGCGTGACCACTGTGGAAATTATGTTTAAAATTGCAAGTACTCCAACGTTCTACCTCTAATACCCAGTTATCTTTTCATCGTGTTACGTAAATCTTATGTATAGCTCAAAATAGGTATTATTATCTCCCGAGCAATGAATTTTACGAAGATTTATGCGTATGAAATAAGAGGGAAATTTTGATCAATTTTGTACCCGTTTTCATGTTTCTGCATTGATTAAAAAATTTAACAATATAATTAAGCTTTTTTTTTATATTAAAAGAAGAATCGTCGACTACTTTGGTCATTAACCTTATATAATTAAGCTTTTCATCTTTCTAGTACAATACATAGACATGACCAACAGTGCGCACACCTAGGAAATACAATATGACGGCACGTTAATCAAAAACATGCATCCATGTTGCGTTTTAATGGAATCTTTCGAAATCGTGAGAAGATATCTAATATTTCTACACTAGCTCATAATAAAAATACGTGTTCTGTTTCAAATATACTAGTACCATTTTTGACCAGGTATATTTAGATATTCTCTGCTCTACTGAAACTCGTAAATAAGCCCTTCTTCCGGCAAGATATGGAAAGAAATTTCTGCCTAGTGAGTAAACTTTCCGATTTAAGGTGATACGGTATCCAGAAGAGGACTGAAATAGATCGCAATAATACATAAAATGTCACATAATTGTTAAATAGTTTCAATCATTCATGATACATCGGAGTGCACCCAAGTATTAACTCATTGACTGTCACGTCAATTTTATGAAACTCAGCATTCACAAGGAACGAGTTGCAACTAATCCCAAGAAGTGAATTGGAAACGTATCATGTGTTAATTTCAAATATCAACTTTATGAGGACAATGTGGAATCGCGTATTTGTGTTGCTTTACCCCCAATAGGAGCTAAATGATTATCTGGTGTGTTGTTATTAGTAAACTATGTTTATTTGCTGTGCTGTACATTTTGCACAGTGAGTACGATCGACGGTGTCATCGCACGATTGGAACTCGTATTTAGTTTTTTCTTCTTAAAGTTCATTTTCGGCATCTGACTGCTATGATCATTTAGCCTAAGACCTACTGTTTAAGATGGGTTCCAAACTTCCAGAGTTACAGTATACATATCACATGGAAAAACCAGAGGTGAAGGGTGCGATTCGAATCCGGCTTTCCCGCGTGGAAGTTCGAGCCTCTATCCACTATATCACCGTAACTCTGTATTGTTAGTTGCTACTGGCTAGTTGCTAGTACCAGTGGCAGAGAAATGTACTTAGAAAGTTTCCAGCACTCCGGTATAGATGCATTATGGATGTTGGCGCCATGCCGGATGCGTCCTGATTGTTTTCTGTACGAG
Source organism: Ampulex compressa (assembly GCA_038496175.1). Lineage (NCBI taxonomy): Eukaryota > Metazoa > Arthropoda > Insecta > Hymenoptera > Ampulicidae > Ampulex > Ampulex compressa. The sequence continues at coordinate 76,011 of JBCFXI010000207.1, read as the reverse complement.
ATATATAGCGCCGTAAGGATTACTCAGATGGGTTCGTTAGCGCGATTCTGTTTTTGAACCTGTTAGTCGAGTCGCCGTTGCAGAATCGTGACCAGAGAAGATATCCACGAAGAGTGTCATTAGATTAATTGGCTAGACCATGAGCTCTTGTGTGTTCTGTTGGTTTATCCGGGGCTAGAGTGCTACCGTTGTATCGGGGACAGAGTTATAAGGATCTCACAGAGTAAGTCCTCTTGTTTGTTGCTGGTCCCAATTCTCTTACCAAAAGATTGCTTCTGTAATTACATTGCCATCGTTATGACGGGGCGCTGGGATTTGGCTGGAATCGGCGCTCAGAGCATGCGCGTAATTTCACCAAAATCTGTGTTTAATTCTAAAATTGGCGCGTACGCGTCATTTCGACCAAATCTGTGGTTAATGGCGGAATTAGTGCTTGGCGTATGCGTGCCGTTTCGATGAAATCGGTGTTTAATGGCGGAATTGGCGCTTTACGCATGCGCGTTCTGTGGAGGCCGATGTGTGGCCGCCATAATTTTATTTCGAACATTTCAATGCTTCACAATTTTATTGCCCTAACTTCATTTATATAACGCCATGATAGAGATGTAAGGAGAACTGTATTTAGAAGATGTTTCAGTGAAATCTTGAAAATGTCTAACTGTTAGAATTTCAATTATATTTCTGATTTATATTTACATTTTAAATACATGAGTAAGACTTTCCTTAGTGTACAATTGACTTATTTTTAGTATACAGTTTGTAGCCGAAACGAAAATCATAAATGTTTTGTTTTTTTTTCACTGTTGAACAGTGCACTTGGTACAAGTATCTAATTATTTTGCCATTTTCATTGTTGAAGACTTAAAACATATCTCAGTACATGTGAATGCTCATTTTAACACTCATGTATAATCATACTTGTATAATCTTGTATAATACTTGTATAATCATACATGTACAAACACTCATGTATAATCTCAAATTTTGCGGTGTCATGAATTAAAGCAACTCTAGAAGACATCCACAAATCCACGGGTTCGAACATTAATTCAGCATTTCCTTACATCAATCATCCTGCCAGCTCGTGCAGAATTCCTCTGAAAAACATTGACAAATAGTGGATACCGAACAAAAGTAAGCACGTAATTAATACCCCGTAATTTTTGTTTGGTTGTTCGATACTCAGAAAACCGGATCTTTCTGACATGGCCGCGGGCGAAATTAACGCATCACCTAAATATGCACACCGTGGCAGTGAAAGTATAATATTAACACGTTCCGTGCCGGACCGATTTTCTGTTATTTTCGGACTTATTTTTTATTTTTGTTCACGTCATGCAGGGTATATCTCGCTATGCCATAACAATTTCTTTCTAATGTATGTCTTACGATTTTTATAATTGGTAAGAAACAATTCCTTTTTAATTTTTCGCTTTGCAAGGAAATTTCTAAATAGCCTAACAAGACAGCGTGGGGTGTATACATCCCACGCGGCATTGAACATGGTAAGGCGAAACGGTACGAAAGCAGGAACCTAAGAGGGCAATGATGGTAAAAGTTTTGCAATTCGCCATACAAAGTGCTTCCCGGTAGCTAACGCGTTCGGTATTCTGCGAAAGAAACCCGTACCCAAGAATCCTCGCAATCCTTATTGAATTTTCTTGGTATACGTCATTACCGACGGACTGCATAAAAGGCGGATTGATAACCGAGGGCTTTCTGGGACTGCGAAGAAGTAGGCATGGGCAAAATGAACCACCGTGAATTTACTTTCTCCTCTATTCGCGGTAAGCCACTTCGTACTCTGCGAGTAATCATCTGGAAATTACGTGAATCTAGAGTGCTACCTTTTTGCAGGTTAAGCACCACTAAAATTCCATCTAGCTGCTGCTACTGTTGTAAGAGGTGGGAAAATTAAAACAACACAAGGTACTGGCTTAGAGGAGCAATTAGAGAAAACACTGGATTTTTCGTAACATGAATACATTTCTTTTACGATGCCTTAAACTCAACTCTTCTTCTCGACTCTTCAAACTAGACTGTCCAAATTTGACTGTTCTCGCAGTGCTCTAAATGATGACCCAGGCACGCATTTTCCCATACACAGCACACACACATTGTCATACGTACGAGGGCCTCGGACATTCGAAATTCCTATGCGCCTTGTACATTGCGTTTTATAATACATTTTCTTACTGCGACGACGTGGCCGTCACCCTCGAAGACATCATTATTCTTAAGATATATTCCTGTCCTACACTTGATGCCTCTGATTTTTACTTTTTCAAAGAAGGTATTATTATTTTATATCTTGATTTAATGACTTGAGTGAAGCTCACTTTAAACCAGATCTATTAATATATGCGGTGTAATATTCACAGATCAGTTTTACATGACAACGTATATGTACGTATTTCGTATATATTAACAAACATGTGACTGTGTATATATACGTCATTTACAGTCAAAGGATTGACCGTTCTAATGATTTATTACGAAACATATATTTGCAGGGAATCAATGAATTCAAGTCGATATTAACGAATAATCTATACTGAAATGATTTATACGAATCGAATTAAGACATCAACGATAAGGGATTGATATCGACGATATACGGATTAATATAACGATAAAGGATTAATATCGACCAAATTATACTTATTAAGTATACTATCGTATGAAATGTTTGCAAATCAATAATCAAAAATACAAAAACTGATTCCAAACACAAAAACTAAAACAAAAGCTCCGATGAACTCGAAATCTTCGATTTACTGATCTTTTTTTTTGTATAGGTATATATACTGATTGAATGAGTTTCACAAGAAAGTGTGGAATGAGAAAGTATACGGATTTTTTAATCGATCGGTGTTTAGATGAAACACTGACCGAAAGAATATATAAATTCCCGTTTCACTTATATTTTCGATAAAATGTCCAACAAAATGACAATTAGTTTATTCTTTAAACAATTCAATGGAAGGTTGATAGAAAGAATATATAGTTTATTATTTTGATTGCAGTTTCGATGAGACGTCGATGGAAAGCTGTCCATTGGCGGCCGTCGCCGAAGGAAGAGTCAGGGATTTCTCGGCTGATCCGGTCAAGGACGGAAACGAAGTGGAAGTGACATCGCTTGAGGAAGCTAAGACGGTTATAGCCGCTCTTAGGGCGAGGCAAAGAGCTCAAGCGCATCAGATGCTCGCTTGGCGGAGAACCCTCAAATTACAGGTGAGCTTTATCGAAAAACACTTGACGGAGATTTAACTCCCTTAACCCACTTGCATCACGTGGAAAACTAGACAATAAGTCCTTGTCGCCTAAATTTCTTTTATTAGATCGTGATTAAAATGTTCGAAAATGCATAAAAAGAAATGCAAACTTTAATCATTTCTAAACGGTAACAGTAAAAAAGGGCACAATTCTTGTCCATTGCATCATAATGAAAATTCAATTATTCGCAACGTTAAAAAAAAAGTGGCAGAAATAAAGACATCATAATTTTATTCACTTCAAGACAACTTGCGTGAATTATATTGATCATTAACGAACAGTTAAGTCTCATACTTCTTAATAATTTAAATATTCTTCATCTGGTTTTTTTGAAATAAGAATTTTAGTCGATAGAGCAACATTATGTGTTAGAACGTCTCCAGCCACTAGTACGTGGTTCAGATAATTAAGGTTATAAAATGTTAAGAATCAATGGAAATTGAGAATCATAATTATGAGATGGTGAATTGAGCCATATTTTTTGAAAAGACGTGGAAAAAATTGGACACTGAGGTAACTAGACCGAGACTCGACTTTGAACTCTATTTACTTCAATAAAAGGTGTACACTTTAGGTACATTATGTTTTTTTTCTGCCCGACATGAAAAGAGTCGCCCCGCTTTAATCACCACTACTAAAGCTTATCCGAATAAATTGCTTTCGTCTCACAGATCTTATTGCTTCCTCACTACAGTCAAAATTACTAGTTTCACTGCTAATAACTTCCTCTACTATGAATTTAATACTACACCTTACTTTACGCGAAATTAACAAAATCTGTTTGCTCCGTCCAATCACTCACATCATGAATGCCAAATAAGCGTACATATATCTGTTCTGATGACAGTGGCCAGGTAATTCGCACGCGTGCATTCCCCAATAATGAAAATGGGTTAGAACTAGGAAGGGGAGCTTTACTGACGCCAGTCAAGAATTTCAATGAAATTGGACAGAACAATAGTTGTGTATCTACAGGAATCAAAACCATAATTATAGCCGTTGATATTCAGTCAGCTGACATCAACCGTTACAAACGACATAAGTGGCTGAAGTACCATTACAGAGAATTGACGGGTTCATCGTTTTAACGGTTGAAACATTAATTTCATAACTAGCTGCATAAGTGAATATCATTTTCCAAATCTTCTCGATATCATAAAAATCGGAGAAATCTTCTTATAAAAAATATGTCCTCCTTATAAAAAAATAAATCTCCTGATAAAAATATAATCTCTTTATAAAATTTCTTTATAACAAGAACAATATTATTAAAATCCGATATATATTTTGTCGAGACATTCGTCTAATCAATATAGTGCATTAAGTAACATTCCTGTATTATAAGACACAAATAGTCTTTTCGAAGAAAATCATTCTAATTCTTTGATACAAAAGTAAAAACGAAAGAATGAGAGATGGACAGACTTTGTCCTTAATTAAAGGGTCGATGCCAAGAGATAGCAGGAGATTTAATTCCAACGACTATTCTATAAAAGTTTCAAGAGATATTCCTATACTTCCGTAAATACTCAGACGTTTCGTGACACGACGCGATTTTCACGTCAGACTTTGCGTGACTTTCGACGATTTCCGTCTCCGGGTTGCATTTACGTAAAAAATGCAAAGAAATGAAACCTACCTGCTAAATTTACTAACAGTCTGTGGAGGGTAATCGGTGCCGAATAATCCAACCTCGGTAAGCACGAGAGAGTCGGGCCAAATGAACGATGCAGATTGCGGATAACGACCTTCCCTCCATTTTTAGACCACAACGAAGGAGGAGGTATATTAATACGCTTCAGACAAATTTCCACGATAACGTGCCGGTGCCGAGATATATAAAATCCAGTATACTTATTGCCTTATTATTTTTTACTTAATATCCTTCAGAAGCATTCGGCTGATTGACGCTTTTGCGCTTTAACTATTTAAAAGAAGAAGGGCGTATTATGAGCAGAAGTCAGAAATATTACGATAGAATTAATTGGCTACGTATATTACGGCTGAATTTAAATGTGTCGGGCTGGCAAAAATGTAATTTCACTTTTGTAGTATAAGATAAAACTCATGTTTTTATACAAAGAATAAAGTTCAATTAACAATAATATTTCCATTTTGTTGGATGACCTTTTGAAATTTTTCCGACGACTTCATAATTTCGCGCTTATAAAATTTCAGAAACTCTTTAAAAAAAATTGCAACGCTATCTTTGCTTGCAAACCGAAAATATTTTTTTGTCAACCTTATATTTGATACAAATTAAGTTACACATTTGTATGTAAAATGTATTTATAATCAGTCGATATTTGTGAAGTGGAACAGACGAATAACAAATACATGCGTCCAGATGGCATAAATTTAAAATGTCGATTATAACACAAGCAATTTCTAATCATAAATAGAATTCGATATTTACGCTTCAAAAATAATTCAGTTGAAACACGACTTATAAGGAAATGTAATCGATCATGTAAATTATCAGTGCCAATATTGAATAATTTCAGTGCTGCCTATTGTGTGCTTTTCTCTTTCAAGATTCCTGTTCCTGCAATCAAATTTCTATATCGCATCAATACATTAAAACTAAATCAAATAATCATTAATCAATTAAACATCTAGCACTAATATGGCAGTAATTAAATATGTTATAATCGAATAGAAAGTAATTTGCATGCAGAACCTGATTGAAACAAAAATTTTCAGCGCTATTAGAGGAAACAAAGTTTTAGAATAAATTTGTGTCATCCGCGTTCATTTCTATGTTCCACGTTTATTCTTCGGTATTGATTGGCAACCGCGTGGTGCATCTTGGGTTCACTGCAACTCCCATTTACTATACCCCTATTTTCTTCAAGTCAGTATCTATCGTGAACAGTTCTGCGCGGGTATTAATGCTTCCCACTCGCATATAATATTTATGGCGCTCAGCCTATTTTTCTATTTTCAGAACTCCTGGTGACAAATACACCAGCGTTCAATAGTTTGGAATTATATTGTATTATATGTTTTGAAAGTTAATATGTTAATATTAGACGATATAATATTATGGTGTGTTTTATGCAAAAGAAAGAAAAAAAGAACAGATACTAAACAAAATTTTCCTCTTTCTTAATAAGGGCTTCGCATATTATTTGTATTCATATTGACAAGTTTTATAATAAAGATAAGGGGGGGGGGGAAGATTCATAATAAAAATAAGGGATGTTATGTTAACTAAACACGCACAAAGTCCTCTAAAGTGAGAATTTAAAGTAAACACAGATTTTTTCTTAAAATCGCATGTCTTTACTTGAAATGCACGAAGATTTGTAACGTCCATTCCTATTTCTTCTATTAAACAAACGAGGTGTGCCTATGCAATAAACAAGCAATATGAAACTTTTGGGCGTCAGTGTATATAAAAAAGTACGATTAAAGCGTTCAAATCACGATTAAAATTTGTTCATAGAGAATTAACACGGATCTTTGGGTTAAGGAATTAATGCAAATTTCAAAGTCTGGCTCTGAAATATGCATATTACGTGGAGAATTATCCAGAGGTAGAAGGCTGAATTTGCACCTTGATATTTTGTGCAAAAGTCCCAGGTTTATACACATCCTTAGCCCACCATCTGTTCATTCACCACGAATATAATATTAACACCCTGATTGCCACGTCGATTTTAGGCAACTAGGCGCTAGCGTCGCGCTTTTTGTAGCTAATTCCAACACGTAAATTGGCAACTGATAATACAGTAATGTTACACATCATTTTATTCCAAACATTTTAATATTGCTATATCTTAGCGGGAAAATCCTAATCTCATTTGTTCGATGATTTCTGACATTCTGATACAAAGTATGGTCAATATCGAGCAGCTTTTCGCACACTAGCTAATTCTCCGGTCTTGTGGAGTTAGAGTTCGTTCGACGAAAATCGACATTCGCGTGTGAAAATTAAATACTTCTGGCCACGATTGTGTGGCTCAATAAATAAATTAGGGATATAACAAGTTAATTGAATTATAATATTAGGGGAAAATAATTTTAAAATAAGCTAATGAGAAACCGAGTAGGCAACAAGATGTAAAAAAAATCGGATCATTGGATAACTCGACTGGGACTGAATTTTAATACTGCAAAATTTGTCCAATATACTTCTAATTTTACGATGACAAAATGGAGGAACCAGGAAAACTGGATTTGTAAGATGACTAAGATAAAACCAAAATTAGATTTATAGATGTTTTAATGACATTTTTCCAATATTTCGTTGTCCAAATGTAAATTACATTTCTATTTTTTTTTTACTTTTTTCCGCGGGTCTTAGTACTTACTTTAAACGCTGCAAAATATTTTCAATTTCCCGATACTTAGGGTAGAGGAGCTGGTAAACCTTCTTTTCAGCTGAGCTTAAAGAAAATCCAGACATTACCCAGATATGGGTGACTGAAAGTATTAATATGTTTCATTGTTTTTTCCTACTATTGTTGCAATATCATTTTAAATGTATAACGACAAGATGTACCTCTGTATATAACGAACTTTGCTGGTGAATGATATTACATATTATGTTTTCCTAATTTTGGTACCACATTGCCTTTAACACATTATTGACCATTGTCCCCCTTTTGGGACGCTTGTATTTTATTTATTTGTACCTAAGCTATGGAACTTTTAATTTTGATCGTTGTACCTAAATGTTATACTAACTGCTATAAAAATTACAAACTCAATAAAAATATTTCTTCTCTACTTAGATTACTGTAAGACAGAGATCCCCAAACTTTTTTGTCCAGACCACTTGCCATGTTTTTCGGTTTTGGATAGACCTCTGCTTAGCTAATATTGAATTTCTGCAAATTCTTTTATTTCAAATGTATATTTGACAGCTGGTATAGTACCACTTACTTTGAAAAAATTAAGTATTTAACGATAGTGAAGTGTAGTGTGAAAAACTTAAAAAAACGCAATTCTTATACATTTATTAATTAAATTCAAATTATAACAAATCAAATTAAAATGTAGTTCTGTTACATAAAATAACTAAGTTAAAAATAAATGTTTTCAGTGGGAGGGATGAACGTGATGCTTTAATAACAAATTTTCAACATTTGGCATCAATTTAGTTAGTTAGTGGTGTCCAGCCTGTTTCTTTTTTTTTTTTGTTAGCAGGTTGACAATCGCGCTGAAATACCTTTCCACTAGGTATGAGAATAAAAAAGCAATTAAAAACTTTCTAGCAATATTTCATAATACGGGGTAAGTAACAGGTATGTCTATTCAAAGCCAGAATAGTTGATATCCGTTTCCAAACTGTACCTTAAGTTATTCGTTAGAGCTTATTCCGATCAGTTCCACTTGTAATATGACCTCTGTTTTTTCAATGTCGCCATATAGATGATTATCTACTGTGGTATTACCATGGTAAAAAAATCAAGCAACAAATCTATCTGTGTATGTGGATTATTCCATTTCTGGAAAGCCAAAGTTAAAGTTTCGACTTGATTAAATGATATCCACTATCGTGGACCTCCATTTATATCTCATTGATCCCCAATTTTTTTTTTGTTGACATGGATCCATTGCAGGTCATCGACCCTTGGGGCTTGATATAGACCAATTTGGGCATCAATGCTATAGGAAATTAATTAATTAGTGCATTTTTTTGGTTTGCACTTGGCTGTGGCATATAGTGGGTAAAATACATGGCAAGAAAATATAAGTATAACAACAAGTTACAATAAGAAACTTTATAGATGATTTATATTCATATAAAGCAGCCCCTTTCATTTTCTTCTCTCACATTATCTATAAATGCATGTCGGATAAATTAAAATATTTATAAACCATCAAATAAACGATCATATTGCGCTAGCTTTAAAATAAATGTGGGAGTCTTTTTAATCAAAGCAAAATACAGTTTTCCGCTGTTGACAAATTACGCAACTGAGATTACATCTTCCCGCTTTAATGTTCAATCCACTCAAGTCTGCAGTCATATTCCCCCGCGTGTAATGTATTAGAATCTCTTCAGAACGCTTGGAAATAAACGAAACGTCTGCGCGAACAGACTGAACGAATAAAAGAACTATATTATCAATGTAGGGGAATGATACAATATGCTAATAGTTCGACTTTGCTTTTTCTTAATAAGACAACCATACATGTAGTCTGAAACTTTGAAGAATGAAAAGTTCCAGTTATACTATTTCCCTTTTTTTTTTGCATGTAGCTAAGAAACTGAATATGGTTGGAAACTCTGGGCAACTAGTCGCCTAATACCCAACTAATCAATTTCTTTAAAAATTGAAGAGAAAATGGTGATCAATTTGAAAGTTTCGGTGGTGATGTAAAATGTCTTCAAGCTATGTAAAAATTATCTTTGAAGTTAGACTAGATGTATTCAAATTGAGATTGCTGTTGCACAAATGTGTTTTGTAAGTAGAACCTGTACATATTCTGAAAATATTTTATTATAAGTTTGTAATACATCATTAGTCGAAAATATTAGTGTGTCCGGAAATGTTCGTCCATTATAAACGTTATAAACTTTCATTCATAAACGTTTTCAAACATTTACGGAATATTTACAATAAATTTCTGATTGACAGCGATATAGATATCCACGTGATTATTCTGAAGTGCAAAGGATAAATTCTAAAATTATGGGTCACTATTTCGAGATCTAAATATCTTATAAACATTTTCAGAAGGAACGGGAAGCAAAGCGAGAAGGCAGAAAGATGTATGCAATTATTCGCATATTACAACAAAATAGTGAAATTATTAAGAAAATGCATCATCATGAATTTGCAAAATTTATGTAAGCCATTAGATATGGATATCAGGATGTCACAAAGGAACCTAAGGATCTAAGTGACTCTAAGAGCTGAAATAGTTCCACTCGCATAATACTACAACTACCACATATATAGTTAATGGATCATATATCTACTCCATTATCAGTTGTATTAAAACTGCAAAAATAGTAAAAATAGTTCAAAACAATTATATTAGACTCCACCCATATGTTCACCATCCTTTCCTTATTAACCTAGAATCCAAGGTGTTATATATGTGGTATAATAGATTTATAATGGATAATGTATATAGTTTATCAATAGAAATAATGTATACATAAGCACTATTGGCACTAGTCGGATATAATGGGACATAAAATTCTTTCTTAACTATTCGCTTCCGACTTTTCTGACTATCTTTACCCGACTCTGTTCATCGACTGTCCTGATCGGTTCACAGTGCACACAGCGGACACATACACACACACATTCATACATTCCAGGCCATAGGGCACTCGAAATTCCTATGCCCTTTGTATATATAATGGCGCGAAGGCTCATCTCTTAGACTGTACTGTTTCAAAGCATTATGTTTTCCAAATGTAAAATTCTCGCGCATCACATATATGTCAAATCACGCGCCTTGTCTATCGCTGTTCTAATGCGATTATGGATCTTTCTTACCGACCTCACTGCTCCCTTTTCCGGCACCGACGCTTCTACGCCGGCTAAGACCATGAAACGACGTAGATGGTCATATTTTCACTTCGTTTTATAAATATCATTTTAATGTTATACTATACTGCTTCTTTTTATTTCATTGATATAGTTAATTCCCACAATAATGCCTTACACTTTGTATGTAACCTCTTTTGAAAATATTAATACATTAATTTAAATATGACATAACTCTTTGTGGTAATACACATGTACCGCAACCATTGGTTTGGCAAATCGGTAAATTTTTGTACATATACGGCCTTTTACATTAGAACCTATTTTCTGTTCTGATCTCTTCAACTGCTCGACGATTCTTCCAGGTAATACCATTGTTACATTATTTTATTTTAAGTAATTCTGTATAATCCTGAGCTACTCCATATAATGGTGTTTTTATACAGCAGCAGTGAGTATACAGAGCAGTGAGCCGACATAAATGATGCGTCTTTATTGATGTCTTACTTCCCGATGTAAGATCAACGTATGTATTAAGAACTGATACTTTGACTCTGAATTATCCTCTGTTTCTCTCCTTTCTGCCCTCAGATCTTTATATACACATCCCCTGATTCGTAGACAATCATCCAGGTAGATTCCTCGAAACCGTGCTTCACACAAAATTAACCCATTGGCAGTTTATCCCGTGACACTCACAGAGTGTCAGGTACCATACAGCTTATCTCGTGCCACGCATGGGCAGAGTAACGCGTTCAAACTGTTTAGTGTCTCAAAAATATTTAAGTCTGTGGCTAGATTCTTTTTTCTCTTTGTTCCCTATGATTATTCTAACCGAAGAAAGAGACATGGTTTTGAATACAGTATGCCGTCGATTTTGAAATCGATCACACAAGCCTTTGGACCATAGTAGTTCAGCAGTTCTAAAAATCGTTTTTCGTGAACTATATAAACTTGTATTTTTGTCATCCAACGTGAATAGGAGTAGTAGTAATGACTCGATAATAATAAATGTCGAATTGCGACGTCGGCTTATATATCCCGTGTTTTAAAATCTACCATACACTGATTAATCACTAATACAGTACATATAAAATACGTTTTTTACATTGTTTATTACATACCACAGTGTTTTTGACCCAAAAACTAATAAATTATATATAATAAAAATAACTTTTAAAAATAATAAAAAAACTAAACATTTTTTGGATCAAAGTTCGTATTTTACTATACTGTAAAAGGTTTCAGTCTCACATTCCGGCCCAAATGCTCGCATTTATATTGTTTGCAACATTTACTCATTTATGCTGACATTCTCACACTGCTACATAAGAATGCTCATTTTTTCAAAAGAAGGCTTATACAACTTAAAAAAAAAACTGATACGTTGCTGGATGCTTCATTGAACCATCACAGATTAAACTTTGCTCTCTGTGCCATTTAACTTCTCTGCACTATCGTTCCTATATTGGTGTAAACTTCATCGAAACTTTATACCCGACAGTAATGGCCTACTTACAACTTCCGCTATGCGGTACTGGTGTGACTATTTCGCACGACAGTGATAAAGTACGACATTTCGAGAAAATCCTGAACAAATTTCATCCTCTTGTATTATCCAAGTGCGTTTTGCTCAGCAAGTATCACGAGGAAACGTGTAGCGCATTCTGAATCCTCGATTTCGCGAAGAAAAGTGAGAAGACATCGCCTCCTCCTTGTTCTTCTAGCATCGAAACATCCAACTGTTACCCCAAAATATTTAAATATAGTCCAAATATCCACGAAGAGGCAGCAAATTGGAGAAGTAAATAGATGCATTGGATTATTCACATATCGCGATAAATTGATAGCAATTCTTCAAAAATGCACCGTAATCGAGTTTGGAAATTTTCAAAAGAAATTATAGACCGATCATTTTGGGATGCTGTGTTAATTTAGTGATAAGGGAGTAAACGAAAGATTGCAAATAGGAAAATAAAGGGATGAACAAGAGCGTCAATGTAAAAGATATCTGTTTAATATTAATGCAGCGGCACGAAGCAGCTAGAAATATCCACCGTCGTCGTTTTCCTTCTCGTTTATTTAAACAATCTTTTTACCATGAAAATAAAGAAAATGGAGGGCAAGGAATAATAAAAAAAAAAAAGAAGGAAAAATACAGAAAACCGATATCAAAAGCCCGTTGGGTATTTTCGCGTAAAAGTAAAGTGGTAGACAAAGGAGAAAACACTTTGCACTAACTACGACGACTAACAACGATCCTGTTCCATGGACAATTTATTCATTTCCAAGGTACACCCACACGTCTCACAATTATGATTATAATTATCATTCGAGTTTCTGCAAACCATCTTGCCGGGGTATCTAGTAATCTTCATGCTAGTGGAACCAAGTAGGTTATGTTTGGTTTGCTGGTTGTATGATACAAAATTAACATTTCTCGTTATCGTCTTTTGTTCCTCACACGCTCGCATTTGTATATACTCTGTATGCTACCAAATTTCAGATTTTTAAATAAGTAATTTATGGTCTTTTCCTAAAGAAAAGCAACTTATTTGCGCACTTTATATCTTAATTCGCTATTGAGTTTTCTGGAGTTAGAATTTCAATCCACCAAAACGACATTTTTATGTGGAATACAATACATTTTGGCCACTGGTGGCTCAAGTAATTAAGGTTATTAAATTAAAAATAAAAATTAAGTTAATATTAGAAAATTGTAAAGTATAATATGGTCAATTAAGCCATATTAAGAAAAAAGGAGTGGAAAAAATCGGACACTTGGATAATTGGGCTTGGACCCGGTGCCGGTCCGACGTACGCATCGAACGCTTCTAATATTCATGTGAAATTTATTTAATACTTTTATCTTTTCATATCCTTATTATAATGCCAATTAGTACTTTTGGAAAGGAACCAACTTTGCCATCATTGTCTTTTAATCATTCTATGTATTTGGAAATAATATGTACGAAAGAAAGCAAAGAATTTTTCTCCTGAACCGAATAAATATTCCTCCACTGATTTTTAAAACAAGAGGAGCAATAAAAGATACCTTGGGCCAAACGTTGATATGTGTAGGATAGAAATAATCTATTGCGAGCATTTCGTTGCGACCAATGCAGTCTTAGAGACGAACGGCCTCATCATCCGCGCTAAGAAAATATATGCTAAACGCATAAGAATTTCGAGTATCCTAAACCCTCAAATTTAGAAAAGTGTGTGGGTATATGTGCCGTGTGTAGGATAATGCGTGGCCAGAATACTGTTCAAGGCATTGTGATGCGACATTTGAATTTGAGCTGCCATAGAAGAAAATACATTTTGTTTCGAAAACTATATTCCTGCATTAATCCTCCACCACTTTAGGTACTACTTAAATGTTATCTCCACATCCAGATAAAACTATCGTATCAGAAGTGCTAGCAGTGAGGAAAGGAATATACAATAGTATTTCAATTAAATGCTCCTTTACAAGTTCTAGAGTATCCTTCGCGCCATCGATTCAGATGAATTTCCGTGGCTCGTGAATTATTTCGTGGTGCACTTATCCATGTATTTCATTAGTATACAAATCATCGTTGTACGACTGTATATACTAATGGGCACAACTAAACCGACAGAGGGAATATTATGTTAATTGTCTTAACGTTCCGTTAGACGCAACCTATAGAAGAACTGAAATGAGAACAATCTTCCTAGAAAGAGGCTACATCTAAGACAACAAGTTTCTTCCAGTGATTTAACAAACATTTAATATCTTATTTCTTCAATAATAAGAGGTAACTTTATGATTGGGCAATAATTGCACAAAGAAATGGCAACACGGAAATATTAAACTAGTGTAGTAAGAAACCATTTGGTCGCTTCTGCTCGAAAGTGACAACGTAATGTATGCAGCCAATATCTGTAGGATCAGTTTAAAGTTAATCCACTCGTGCAGTATTTATCTTGTATATTATGGACAAAATACGCTAAATATAATAATGATTTGAGCATTAGCACAGTGTAAGTACATACATTATACTTAAAGTATTATACAAATCGACTTTAAACGGCACTAATTCTCACAACGTGGAAAAATAATAATTAACAATATACAATATCGATTATTATACATACAACTCGAATAGCACGCAAAACGTTTAGACAAAATATCACGATTCACGTATAAATGTGTCATGTAGACCTGTTCTTTGGTTTGCGTCATGCACCATGAGTATAACTCCTTCTATAAGTAATGTGCGAATAAATTAATTTTACTATGCTAATCTGTACACCTTTCTCTCTCACGCGATTACTCTCTCTTTCTCTTCCTCTATTCCTGTTTCTGTTTCATAAAGGAATTCTTGCCTATGACGCATCCCGATTTAAATAAACTTGGATAGAGAGACTGCATTTATGTTATAATACATAATAAAATTGAATACATAATAAAGATAAATATTAATTATAAATTAAATAATGATATTATATAAATATATATTATAAATTAAGATAAATACGTGATATGATTGAATGGATATATCATATTTACAATAATCGTAATTAAATTATTAGCTGTAGAAAGCCAACCAGTTACGTGCAATCCTGTGACTTTACGTAAGGGTAGAGCGAAAATTTCGGAATCTCTTACATTTATATAAAAAATAAAACGATACTTGAATCACGTGTACCGCTTTCGGGCTTTTCTAAAATTTGCTCGTATTTTTCCTTATAACAAGTTTGCAATCTATGTTTATAGTTTTAGTTGCGCTTATTGTAGACGTAGGCGTGCTCAGTTGGCAGGCACATTTCTACTCAATTAGATAAAAATACGTTAGTCAGTTAGATAATATATTAGAGAGATAACATAGATAACATTGCCCTTGTTAAGTGTTTTTGTCTCTGAAAAGCCATTGAGGCTTATTGCGCAGTAAAGAATCAATGTTTCATGTGAGTACTTACGTCTTTCAAAAATAGCTTGGAAAAAAGCTCGGATACACAAGTGTACATATACGAAATGACCACGAAAGTACAATGGACGTAGTATTTCCGTTCTACGGAGCCGCCATTTATCCAAGACAATATGGGGAGTAATGGACTCACCCTCCTCGTAGCAAGAGGAGCGTCACGCTTATGCAAAGTAGGCCGGATATGCGTCGTGCCTTCCGCGAATATGTATCTCGATGCATAACAATGCGCTCGCTTCTCCCTCCATTCTGGTCGATAATGTAACTCTCTTTGCTCCCTAGAAAATCCACGATCAACCCTTTAAAACTCGCCATACTCGATAGTCCATATCGAGGATATTTGGAACTCTATTTTGAACCAACGAAATCCATCAGAATGAAAATAGACTTTTAATTAACACCCCATTGAGATGTTAAAAAAAATACAAGTAATATGGAGTTGGAGATAAGAGGTTATGTCAAAGGCAACATGAAGTTTTCAAGATCAAATTCTACAACGATGGAACAATCACGTTTTTTTGTTGTTCAGAATAGCGAATCTGCGTGCATAATCGATTCCCCGCGATGAGAATAAAAAAACGCGTTTAACGCATTGTATTTTCCCATATCATTCCTAAACCTCTGTTCGTAATCGTATTGTCGGATCTACAAGACCGCGTACTTGAAAAACTGCATCCGGCAAACTCGAGTACTTCATTGTTCAAGGTTCCAGTCTACCTGCAAGCTAGTCTTATGAGGATGAAAAAAGAGACTCTTGATTAACGCATTGTATTTCTCCATACCTTCCCCCATGTTCAATCCGCAGTTTTACCATGGAATTTTCAAGGTTTCATCCTCGAACCGAGGAAAGGCTGCGGCTTTCTTTATTCACAGTTTCAATTTGTGTCCTAAAAAGAAGACACGTGATGAACGTATTGAGACTCTCTCCTACGTCGATAACCATAATGGTGCAATTATCACTTTTTTCATCACTTTCAGACTTAATTTTGATTTTTGTTCAAGCCACGCGGGCTGTATCTTATTTCGCTATTTTAATTTGCTTTTAACGCATGTCTTACGATTTTTTAAAAACCATTTCTTTTCAATTTTTTGTTTTGCACTGAAAATTCTAAATATCCTGAATGGAAAATTCAGCGTGAGGCGTGCACGCCCCACGCTGCACAGAACGTGTTAACCCTTCAAGCTTGCCCCATTTGTCCATCTATATCATGAACACCGCGCATCTTCTTTTTAACTGGCCTCGTGTTATTTTAGCACAGTGCACGCGGATTACTGTGATTAATTGAGTGGGTTAAACATTGTATGGGGGAGACGGTAATTCCAATTGCGTGACTGTCAACAGCGGTAAATTATGTTCCATTTCGTGAATTAGAGAAGCTGAACATGAGCCGTGTTCTATTTCAATCTTATCGCATATCTATAATACATATCAAATTAATACATGCTATAATGATATAAGTGGTACAAAACGGATATTAAATTTTTAAAACGTTTTCCCATTTAGACCTGAATTAATACTATGGATGAAAATACTATAATAACTTAAATAAAACTAAATATTATTTTTCATTTGTTTAATCGAACTTTCCTAGTTTTCTGGCATAGATATAATTATACACATATAAACTCAAACGTCCGTCAAATATTATTGCTTTACTGTTATTTCATGTATTTTCTATTATATATACTGTGAGGTTATTTATTTAGTGTTATCTATCGCTCGCATATCCTACTTTATTACAGTTTTGTGTTTATATGCGCTATAGATGACTGAGACTTTTTTTCAGCTATTGATATTTTCTTTGACTCTCTTTATCTTCATCATCAAAGGCATTATAATAGATGTTTATAACTCTCATGCTATTACTTCATGTTTATATATAAGATATTTTTGAGATAAAATATATTTAAATGTTAAAAAAAACACATAAAAATATATTAATAAAGTTGTATTGCAGAAAATATTTATGGCAATGTAACATTTGGTATACAAATTTCAAATTTAAAAGAAATTCCCTTTCATGAATTAGTGATTTAAATGTTTTTAAATATTCGTGATTACCCACTAAGACCACATATACGAGTTGTCCCAAATATTTAATTTTCTTCATGGGATGATTAACATGTTCCCAGATTATTTGTACTGTTTTTCAGTTCCACTGTTATTTATTTGCATACAAACTTGTTCACATACATTATTTTTTTTTATTACATTTATGAGACAGTTGTCAATATAAAAAGATACAACGTTGTTTATTTTTTCAAACTGATGGGTTTATTTTCGAAATTCGGATAGAGGATATGAAGTTGTACATCGCTGAGTTACTGAGAAATACTTTTTTTCTGGAATGAGTACTACTAAATTTGATACCTTTTTCCAGACATTGATCGCACTTCTCAGCGATGTCCTTTTTCCATGATACAATTTAAATTATATCTGAATACAGTTTTTATAATTCTATCTTGAATATGATTTGACATCTTAATTTAATTTGATTAACATTTACTTAATAAGTTGCCATTCGCTCGGTTAGCAACCTGTTAATCTTGTATTTCAATTTAAGTAAATAAATTGTACAACTTATTTACCTTCATCGTACACAGCTTGCTATCATCAAATAGACTCTACATAAATTATTTACTCACGTTAGATTTTCTGTACCACGATAATTATAGAATTGTTAATATCTTTACTATCTCTCAGCGCAAATACGATTGTTTGCATATAATGTAGGATTGAGTCTTCTCCATAACATAAATAGGCGTCCGCGCGATAATTTGACCGAAGGGCCTTGAATAGCTTGTGGTCAGAGTAGTAATATATCATAGTACAACTTTTATACGTTTACATTTCGTGTATTGCTTTTTTTTTTTAATAAACATTTATTACATTTCCTGTATTGCTTTTTTTTTTTAATAAACGTGCTTAAAAAAGGAGAAATGGCCAGAGTCCAGCAACCCAACGGCCAAAATTTTTCCGCGGCGTCTACAGTAATATACAAAGTACGTTATTAACTAAATAAATGATATTAGGTTCACTAAAAAGAAGGGCGTATAGTAATCTGCCAAAATGCCCAAGGGCTTCACAAGATAGTTAACACAAGCACTTATTTTTTGCTGAATAGACGCTTTACTGCTTAATTTACCCTCATTTCATGGTATTGATGTTAATCAGGCATTATTCCTCGAGTACCTCCGATCGATTCTCCTCAATATTGTATCTTGCACTGAAGCTCTTCTTTGCTTGTTCCCTGGCTTATTATCATAGTCGATACGATCGCCTTCGATTATTTTTATGAACTAATTTAAGTTGGAACACGGGAAGTTCGCTGACAAAATAGACGCGATAATCGATATTTTAATTTTGCTAGGCCATCACAATGCTAATTTATTCTAGATTAAAAATATCTGATTATACATTCATCTTGATTCTTGCGTACTCTTATAAAAGGAAAGGGAGAGACGGATATAATAGGTAATAAGAGCACGGATGGTTCATATGTTATATTTATTTTTGAAGTATCACATAATCGGAAACCTTCGACGAATAAATACGGATATTTAATTCTCCTCGTAAAAATTAAAAATGTTCGCAGTATGTTAAGGCTTAAATATTATTATTGCATAGCATTGCATGTATTATAATAACATAGCTTGAATGAGATGTAGCATTGCTGAATATTGATATATAAATAATATTTATCGTAAGACAAAAACTATGAATGAAGTAGTCAAAAATATGAATTCTCGTAACGTTCATCGTCCTAGCTGCGTATATAAATATACGCTGCAAGGCTTTCTTTCTCAGTCGTGACAATCGAGACAAATTTAATATATCTATTTTCTATTATCTACTTCTATTTTTCAAGAAATTTTTCATATTTAATAATATTCTACTTTGAGCTTTTACAGAAAATGTTTCAAATGCACGATTACTCGTGCTGTCCATAACAGATTTACTGCCCAAGAAGGATAACTATCTGTTCTTTTACATATTACACCTACACACAATCTACTGCTTATTATCTTTAAGTGGTATACGGTGTAAGAAAAATACAACGTAAAATGATTTTCTCTTCGCGTAAAGTATCAAATACGCAAAAAATCACATCTTACGCGTTTGTTTATGCGGAAACGGACGCTAGGAAAAAGTAAAGTTACCCTGTTGCATAAATTTATTTTTAAAGTCTCCTCATTATTTCTGCATTATACATAAAATATCTCGAGGCTATAGCTACCGGCATCGTATTTCACGTTATAAGGATTATGTTTACGTTGAAGCTTAACTTACGTTCACTTCGACACAAAAGACAAAGAACTAGGTCTGGTCAGAAAATTAATTTGAAATTGAATAGACACACTTACGTAACGTCTACCACATCGTTCATCTTTGTAGGAATATCGCAATTTTTATCGAACTAGCTTGATGAACAATATAGTACGGCCAGAAACTTGTATTATACAACTTAATGTATAAATTAGAATGTATTACACAAGTTTAAGAAGTGTAACATGTTTTATATGGATCATCTATAAAATTTGTTATCGCCATCCACAAACATTAATCTGCGTAATACAAAAAATGACTGGTTAACGTATACTTACTCATATTTTACGTCAGCCTTAAATTTTCATTTGCCAACTTATATCAAAGTTGAGTGCATCTCAGCTTTTAATGTAAACCAAACACTATTCATATATGTATTAGGACCTTGAATAAGTTCTCGTAGTTTTTTTTCGCGGAAATTAATACTTTATTTAAAGTATGTCTGTACTCTTATTTAAAGTATGTGATAAAACACATGTCTTACACATGCGGTCTTACGTGTCTTACCATGTCGTAAAAAACGACACGTCCCTTGAGGCGATCGAAGAATCGACCCACTTTTTTGTATCTTCATAAAAAAGGAGGCGCTGCTTAGCCAGGCCATGTGCCATTGAACAGAATAAGGGATAATCGAAAAGTGCTATGTCCGGCGAATGCAGCAGGTGGGGCAGGACTTCCCATTTAAGCATTTCCAAGTAGATTTTCACCGATTTTACAACAAGTGGCCGTTTTGCAACATTTTTAGAACTAAGAAAAAGAAACGTTGGTTACACTGTAGCAAACTAACGTACACTGAAGTTCAAGCTTACCGGTAGTACTTCCTTGTAGATGCGTTACCATCTGAAATTACGTGCGCATATTCCTGCTAATACCATCTGTTAGGAAACGGCGAGAACTTATTCAGTGTTCTAATAGTAAAATGGTGTTTGTTGAAAATAATGATTTATTATCAGCTGCGACTCAGCTGCGACTGAGAGAGATACATTGTAACGCGCGCTCGATATTTTTATTTATAAAGCTCAAAAGTATTCTTCTTGCTCATTTTGTAAAATTTTTTCGTGTTTGTATCCCATTTTTATTTTATTTTTATCCTAAACCAGATAGAAACAAAACGCGATTTACATCTACTCTTCTTGTACGAGTTTAAATTAAACCATACCGCAGCTCAAGCTTCAAGAAATATTAATCAGGCATTCGGAGATGGATCTACCAATGAAAAAAATGCTCGATATTGGTTCCAAAAATTTCGTTCTGGCAATTTGAGTATAGTCGACGAGCCTCGAGGAAGACCACCGGCCCATATTGATAACGAGGAATTAAGGACGACTGTAGAATCCGATCCACACACAACTAGTCGAAAACGTGGCTCTAAACTAGGAACTAGTCATACAACTGTGTTAAAACATTTGCGTGCAATAAATAAAGTCAAAAAATTGGACTCATATGTGCCGCGCGAATTGACGCAACTGCAGATGATTGACCGCAAAAAAAAGCAAGTGCGCATCTTTGTTACTTCGCTGTACGCGATTGCCATTTTTACACCAAATCATCACTTGTGATGAAAAGTGGATTTTGTTTGATAATCGAAAACGATCAAGCCAATGGGTAGATAAGAATACACCCCCAGGACACACCCCGAAACCAAAATTTCATAAAAAAAAATTATGGTCACCATATGGTGGAATGCCCAAGGAGTGATGCATTATTCCTTTCTATTATATGATTTGCCCAATCGTTGGCAAAAAGTCGTAGATGCCGATGGAAATTATTTCAATTGAATATAATAAATAATGTGAAAAATTGCACTTTTCGTTCTTTATTTTCATTCAACGCCCGTTTCATAGTTTCCAACCTAATAATAAAATCATCATTTTACTCCTTGGCCATCCTTAGAGATTTTGCCTTATTTTCTGCGCGGCGGATGAATTATTCTTATCTCAGGTAAATGCCGCGGCTTAAAAACCTTGTATACCACATATATATTTATACAAGTATCATGTTCGATTATAAGGAACCAGTGAATGTTATATTATGTTGTATTATGTTATAAAAATATTTTAAAATGCATGCTTTCGTTTAATTTTTCATTTCTTCCTCTTTGAACTCTACAACTGAAAAATATGTTTATTGGAAACATTAATGCATATCGTTGAAAAGGCGTGAAATAAAGTAATAATAAATTAAATAAATGACCTTCCACATCCGTTAATTTAAATAATCGATACTTAAGCTAACACAAATTATTAGAATATTAAGTCGACTTTCGCATTACATTTGATGTGTATATATAGCGCTTACGGCCCTATCTTTAATTTTAAAGAGCTATTTCAATCAAAAATAATAAAAGCAACAACATTTCGCAATTTTTACACAACTGCAATGTGCATTTTTCTTAAAAAAAAAATGATACCTAAAGAAATCAAATCATCGTTAACCACGAGTTACACGCAGCATAAACCAAGGGTACAATTGATACAAGATTCCTCGCACATCACAACCCAATGACAAATCACTCACGCCACGACAAACGGGAACAATCCTTTTCTTTCATCTCCATGCAATATATCGCCGCTGACTTGAAATAACGTGGATACTTTTCGATGAACGATTAACGCCAACGGAGACTAAGAATGGAGGAAACTGACTCGTAGAATAAATGGAAGCGACAGGGGGAACGATTAATCGCTATCCAAAACTGACACGGTGGAATTTCCAGGAAGATCTGGTCGCCCGACTGACGAGGGAAAAGGCCGAGCAGCTGAGGACATTGTCGTCGCAGCTTCTGCTCTTCGAATCGAGACTCTGTCGGAAGCAAAAAGAAATAGAGGCTAGTCTGGCCCAGAGAGAGTCGATAATCATGAGGCAGCAGAGGGTAATTCGACAGTTACAAAGCAGATTGGCGGAAAGAAGCACGGGCACCAGGGACTCACCGCCCTGCGATGCTCTGGATAGATTAGATAGTCTCGGAGACAGCGACAGCGCCGTGGTACTCGAGGAAGCTGCAGACGACCCTGCTCCGCCAAGGTATCATTATTTACCTACTTTTATATACTAGGATGTCCAATAAATTCGCAGAGCGCCGTCTATTTGTCAACAATAGGACTATAACTTTGACGTCGTTTTATTCTTTCATGTTCTATAAGAAACTCAACCAAAATATGAATATTTTTTTGCAATATTTTAAACAAAGTTTTGAGTTCCAAAAAGCTGTATCCGCGGTGGGTGCCGCGTGCAATAAAAACGCATTCGAATACGATTTTGTCAGCAACATTTGGAGCGTTCTTTAACTTTTAGTTTTTTTTAGTTTAAAGCCTTTGACTTTTAGTTTAATTTTTTAGTTGAGAACTTCAGTTTAAAGTCTTTACCTTTAAAGTCATTTTTACAACTGCAAATTCGTTTTTTGATTTCCGTTCCGCGAACTTATTAAACAACCTAGTACGTATAGGATAAAATACAGAGCGTATCATATTGTCTTCTTACTTTCATCTTGCTCGCAGATAATGAATTACATATGTCTAGCCACTCTGAGCAGTCGCCTTAGACGGAAAGGTGTTAATAAATCGGTTTGAAAAAAATTAAAACTAAACTGGTGATTAATTCCAACCATTCAGCTGTAGTACGAGCCTTGTTTAAGGTGCTTTAGTACCATCTTCAAATTCAGGATAAACACGTTCCAATAATTAACGGGCATCTAATATGTCTAATGACTCTTGAATCGATTATTCATTTATATAATCAGACAATAAAACATCCTAATTTTTAGGGAAATGTTTGTTTCGAGAATTTCCATTCATAAATATTCACAAAAATCAACAGAATATTTACTAGTTATTTGCAAAGAATCTATGTCTATCAGTAATCTTATTTTAAGCCCGTTTATCCAGAATTTATAAATGATATCAATATATCTTGAAGAGGGTTCGCATCGGAGCCAAACCTTGGAATTAATCATCAATTCTTTTTTCAATTTTTTCAAATCAATGAATTTGAGCAACCACGCGTGTTATATTAAATATAATGTACAGAATGCAGGTCAATAATAATGAACGTACGGGATCATTCATCCATACATATCGGTATTTACAGTAGCAGTACAATGGTAGCGCATAATAAAAAAATGATCAAAAGAAATATATATTATTGCTTGCAAATAAGATCATTAACAATCTTAATCATTATTATAATACGAGCAATTTTTTATATTTTAGCGATTTATAGATGAGTGCGTTGGTGCGTGCATGTATCTGTTTATTAATACCTCGCGCACTCTTTCAAATATACTCTCGTTGGAATTTGATAGTAGAATATAGATAATAGTGGAATGAATTCTTAGGATATTCTTGTATAGCTTAGTTCGTAGTCAAGTGATATATTCCAACGTATTTTTCTTTTCAGATTTCGTTCAAACATTACCGATGTGACGGTTATTCGATCAGTATCAGACGCGGTAGAACCTTCAAACAAGTACTCATCAATGAGACGATGCAACGGATTTCTGAGAAGACCGGAAATCTTAGAGACCGTTTACTCGGTCGAGGAAGATGGCGACAGCGAGAACAATCAGGATCCATCCGAGTCCACAGAAAATTCGGAATGCGAGGAGAGACGAACGAAAAATCTAGGTAACGGTAAAGGCAGACTTCAGGATCTCTATGGAAGTTTCGAAAGACTCGCCCAGGAAGCGGATTCGCCGCCGAGCGAAAGGCCAAGGGATGAAAGTCAGCAGGCACAGGTGAAAAATACACTGTAACCCTTAACGTGTAGTAACCCTAGGTACTTTTAGTGTAGGGGCCCTTGGGCCCTAATGTGTGGCCCTCTACTAACAACCTCGTCTCTAGGGGCCGGAGGGCCCCTACCCTAAAAGTATCTAGGGTTACTACAACCGAACGAGCCTTCTAGAACAATGACTGGTAGATCAACGGAATTTTAACAAACCAATTGCTTTATTACTGGAGCGAGAAAAAAATGCATAATTAATTTTCAGTAATAATTAGTATATGAACAGATATGTCCATAGAAAAAGATACTGAAGTGAAAATTACAATAAAATAATGTCGGTTGAAACAAACGAATGGATGTATATATATAGGGATATCACGGCATGCCGCCTGTATGGGTGCATTCGATTTTGTTGGAATATGACTTAACTATCAAATCGGTAAAAATTAATGCTTTACTCACAGGAACCCCCTCAACACTTTACTATTTCACCACTCACATTCGTGTCTTATTAAAAAAAGATTCTCATTAGCATTCACCTTTATGTGTATTAAATAATAAAAAAAAGAAACTAAAAAAAACTGCGGTTTTTCGAGTAAAGATTAATACGCGTGAAAAGATTTTTATTTAAATAAAATCCTATTAAATTCTGAACAAAAACGACAGTACGGTTGAAAAACGCTTTCTTGGATATCGAACACCTTAAATTAAATTCAATAATTCGAAATGTGCAAATATGACATACAATTCGGAAAGACCGTATTTTAAGACATATCTTTTACCATGGATCGACAGAAATTTGTTTAAGTATTTTGCTTCCTGTGTAAGCTTTTTACACCACATTGCAATAAAATACTAGTTGAAAGTGGCATATTAAATCCCATGGCCATTTTATTAAAAAAAAATTTCAAAATCTTATAACGCATTTTGGTTTCTAAAATAATTAGATCTCGATATTGTATTATTAAACAAATGAAAAACACAAGAATATATGCAATGAGAAGATATTCAAAACTATACGGTTGTTTAATCTAACTAGCAATTGAACTTAACAAGAACTCACGTATAGTGCGTCGCTAGTCCCGTGAAATTTGCGTGCCGGTCAAAATATTCATAGATTTTTAACGTCGACGATAATCAACGCGTTACGGAATATTCCGTGACACGAAATCCGTGTTGTTAATCCTATTGCTTTTCTATGGATCTCAAAATATCCGCTGTCACACTTAGCTTTATGTATTATTACAAATGATTCTTTTGTTACTATTAACAACGACGCGCATGAAGAAAATGGTTATGTGAACTACACTGCAAACTTTAATATCCAAAAGAGTTTCGAAATGTTAAGTCAAAGTAAAGTTGACTCTCAAGCGGCTGCTATTACATATGCGCAATTTTGTCACACACGCAGTTATCAAATGACCAACGTTTTATTTCGAATGATAAAGTAAAATAACGACAGTTTAGTGAAATGAATAGTTGAAATGAAATCGAGTGTAGGCATCCCGCGAAATTCAAAAAATTACCTTACTTTTTGATCACACCTCGTACATGATTATACCAATATTATGACAGCAACAGAATGGATACCATAATCATTCCCACAGTTAATGTGCATATCCATGGTGTAAAAACGTCCTGTGCGTCTATCCCTTGCAGGCCCCAATACGACTATTTTTTCAATATATATGTAGTTAAATCATTAACTAGATTTAACTCTAAAAAATTATATTTATGATTAACCTGTCTAACTACTTCATTTTCATATCTATTTCTATATTTATAATACATTTAAAGAACCCCGCAACTCTACTTTCTACACACATGTGCGCCTGCATGTATATAAATTTAATTTAAATATCAATCATTCTTAAAAAACAATTTTCTCGATTGTATAGTATTCACCTACGACACAACGTGCATAATTACGCTTATTTCATCAATAAATAACTATATGTGGTCATAACTACTTTGTGTTTGGATTTATTTTAGTCGGTAAAGTCTTACCAATATGTTATAAAACATTTCAGATCAAAAAATGAAATTAAAAAAGTTAATGACAATACTTTGTAAGCTACTTTGGAAATGCTTCACGTGCCTTGTTTTACATTTGGCCAGCTCTCAATGCCAGCAGTTCATGTCCCTTTTGTTCAGCACAATGCAAAGACAAGATCTGGAAAATGAGGTTTTCTTCCTCATTGATGTCACAAATAGTATCCATGCTAAGTGACAATCACGGAATGATTAACTATAGTTTTCCTGTCCCTGTGTCAGCACCATAGACAATAGTCTAGCTCACAACAATACACATGCAATAAAAATTTCATAACTGATACTCTAGGGCTTCCTCATTAATTATCCTTCCTCATAATCCTCATGCCAAAATTATGAAATATTGAAGGATAGCCTGAAAAATAGGAGAAAACGAAAACATCTTGAAATAGTAATTACACTTCCAATATATTCGTTTACACATTCGTTATAATTTTATCCATAATTCTACGCAATTTTGTTATGCAATTTTTAAGGACTAAATAATTTCTGTATCTTTTCAGGTAACATACAATAGGGTAATGAGCAATCACAGGTCAGTGACAAAGCCAAAAGATGTGAAGTACAAGAGGATAAACAAAGCTAAATCGAAAAGCCTGGAAGAGCTCAGAGGCCGCCTTAGGAACTGGGTTGAGAAAGGAAATAAAATAGCCATATCGTTGGATCAATCATATGCCTGAATTTACCTCTTGAAAGTATATAAATTATTTTTACGGACAAACATACTAATTGTTCGCGATAGGTAATATTGATACTACAATCCTACGTTTGAAGTCCATAACTAAGGGACTAACTTCTATCTATAAGACGATTGCTATGGTATATTTAATTACAAATTTTATTGCTCCATGTGATATTTACTGTAGTATCTTAATATTAACTACACAGCTAAATCGGCAATATTACGCGTGGACAATTCAAGACTTGTGATATGATTTTATTATATGCGACAAAACTACTTAGTAATAATCACCCTCTTTGTAAAAGGGAAAAGGGATAAAAGTTTTTAATCTTACGCTGCGATGATAACTTTGCCCATATCTTTTCGTTGCACTGTTCCCTACATTTTATTATCCTCTGTGTAAACCTATTCCTGAATTAGAATCACAATCTACCTTCTCATGGAACAGAAAAAATTCTCAGACGGTTACAATATGTTATCATAACGTCTGTATTTATGTATCAGTACATATTAAGATATAAGGCAGTATATGCAAACAATGATCTGATACTCTCAAAGTGTATTCTAGTGCAGTGGTTTTCAATCTTGTTACACCTGCAGACCGATAAAAACAAAAGATTCTGCAAACTTCTACAACAGAAAAAAATATCGCTGTTTATATAATATTTTGTGCACTAATTTTTAAAAGTAGACATCATATATGACTTAGTAATGTATACTAATAATAATAAAGAAAAATTATATAGTTGTTCAAAATAATCGGAAATTGAGCATCAAACAAAAATGTTAATAATAAGTTATCTTAGAGTGTGAAAAAGTAATGCATAATTAAAGAAAGGTACTGTAAAATTTGCTGCTGCATTTTTTGCAAGAATAGTTGACAGCCATAACTACAATGCTGTTGCAGGGAGATGAAGCGATGCTTTGATATCCATTTTGTAACTCTGCTTCACTATTATCACTAAAAGAACTAACAAAGTCTTCTCACACAAGTAGATAGTCGAAAAATATGATCGAAAATTTAATAGCTATATGCTGAATGACAGATATCGTTTTATAGCAATGATATTTCATGCTTGAACATCAAAGTAGCATTTCATGAGGGCAACTCTGACAGACTTTGTTTTTCATAAAAATTAAGGGTGCGCACTTCTCCTCCTACTAAGTGATATCTAGTAATTGCAAAGCAGAGAAAACTTTTTTGTGACAAAGTATAATCACATTATTATGAGAAAATAAAATTTGCAGATCAGCGGTTGTAAATCACTGCTCTAGTGCAAGTTCCTGTATTAAAAACTTACACGTGAAAATGAATTAATATTTACCTTTAAATAAATCCCTTTTGTCAATTAAAATCAATTATGCTTTCCGTTAATAATTGCAATCGCAACTTCTTAAACAACTGAATATTTTGTGTCAGTCTATTGTATAATAGTCTTGCTCAAGTTTTCATCTATTACACATACTAACCGAATATAACCCTTTACCCCGTCAGTTTAATTACCAAATATTTCCATGTATAACGTGAATATGTGTATCGCTAACCCTTAGTACGCAAGAAAAGAAATTGCACTGCATGGTATCTTCTAATAGGCGAGATTGAAGCAACAGCCCTTTTCTAAAATTAAGTAGCACGATTTGTTTATCTTTGCTTTAGTATTGGAATTTAAAGGTCTAGTCGAAATAATGACACATTTCACGTACAAGACATGTCATTTAACACAAAATTTACTGCTCAATGGGATAAATTTTGTGCTAGAAACAATTAATTTACACAAGGTACATTGTTTAGATAATTTTGGACTATCCATACGGTTCTAGATTGTATTATATATGTCTTTTTTGCAGTTATACGAAAACAAATTCAACATTCTACATTATATGAATCTGATTACCCAATGATAAGTTTGGCATATCTTGTGTGTATTATTATATGCTGATTTTTTAATCTAATGTAATAAACAAAAATGCCAATTCTCTGGATAATATAATTATTTCGGTTAGATAAGGCAACTAATCCTGAAAAGAAAATATGTGCAAAACTATAATAAATTAATTTCTCAAGGCAAATACATTACTATAGAGCAATTTAATAAAAATCTATGAAATGGAATATTGCTCAATAATTTTCGGTCTGTTTTGTTTTCGGTTTCTCAAAATAATTATAACACTTATGGTAAAAACGAAGCAGTGAATATACAAAACCAAGTTAATTTTATTATTTATTATCGTGCGAATTTTCATGTTTTACTAAATCTAAGTATCGCCTTTAAATATTCGTGTAAAAAACACTGTGCAAATTTTTGTATGGCTCCTATGAGGCGCTTATACCTACAGAATGCACAAGTGTCTGTACAGAAGGGTACAAGAAAGCTATTGACAATCTGAATTTTTGAGATGAAAATAGAAGCGTATTATTGTCTTTTTGTAAATAATACAAATTCAGATGTAATATTAATTTAGTGATCCAGGTTCTTCAAGAATATTATGTAGATAATATTATTGAGATAATGAATTATAATAATAGTAAATCACGTCTTATGTTCCTGTGGGCTGCATAACAGCCATTGAGAGATCTCTTGCACGTTACACTTGCGCGCTTGTAGATGCACATTTATGTGTATGTATGTATGTATGCATATCACGCACGCGTGCGCGCGCGCGTGTGTGGGTGTGTGCGAGCGTGTGCTAAAATTTATGTATTTACGTCTATTACTAATAAAGAAGATTGATATAGCTGGATGGTAACAGCATGTATAAAGAACCCATGTGAATTAACATTCCATGAGTGAACCACGATGTATGTATACCATATGAGGGAGTGAGTACCAGCTAGTATAAAAAATGTTGATCGTTAGTTTAATTTATGTAAATCCATGTAACGTGTATACCATTGCTTTATTAGAAAATCAGTAGACTGCTACCAACATTAATAGATATCATATTATTATTTTAATTATTATTAAATCTCAAATAAATTATAATACCACCTAACGACTAGTATTTATTGCCCCTCGTCCTTTTTTTGACATTTCAACTATACAAATGTTGTACAAAAACACTAGTATCCTTGAAAATTATATGTAGAAAATGTTAATTCACACTTTTATAATGTTTTATATAAAAATCAATAAGCAAAGTATTTTTGTTTCTTCTCCACGTAAGAATATATAAGTAAATAAACTTATTGTTAATTCTTTAATGCGCCGACTACAAATTTTGCAAAATCAACCATGACGAACGTCTCTTTACTATTGGCCTATTAAAAAATAAGAGAACCAATAGAAACATAGACGATGCTAGTTTGTCAACCAAACAATATGGCCGCATCCTTTACCAAAGAAGAAAAGATGCGAATATTCTGAATCTGCAAAGTGTACATATAAAGTGTGATAGGTTCTGATATGATCGTGATATTTAACTTAATTTACTTTCTCGGGAAATACGTGTATAGGAAGTATCGTTCTCGATGGTGGAAAGACAATGACAATGCCGGAAAAAATTTATCCAAACCTCTAAATATCTCCACGGAAATGTATAATATGATAGACCCTGAGGCTACACAGGAATATAAACAAGATATTAGCGTAAAATTCTTTCCACCGGCTTACGTTCAGAGATATGTAACAGTAAGCGACATACTTATGGACCAAAAATACCACGGAAAAATACGGAAGGTGATTACAATTGTTACCGGAATCTATCGGCTTCCCCGAACTACGATATATTTTATCAAATACTATACTTGCTTTTACACCACATATAATATCACATCAATCACTGAATGGTTATTGATAGTAATTTAAAAAATTCGCATTTCTTCTAAATCTTTGCTTGAATGATAGTTTTTGCCAGATATATCAAACTTAAATCATGCTAGACATTAATTTACATTTCAAAAAATTTAGTTATGCTTATTAGATTTGATTTTTTCCTAAACATTTTTGTGTTTTCATAAATACATTTTACATATAACATAAAGCTAGTAGTTGACTAATTGTAAATGTGTTTAATAGGTAGTTGATTTTGGCTGTGCAGAATTATCCTTCTTAGTATATCTAAAACATATACCAGACATAGAACAGATATTATGTGTGGATATTGATGGACCACTTTTGTTAGCTAATAGTGCAAAAGCTATGCCATTGGTTGCGGAATACTTACATTGTAGAACAAGACCACTCATTGTTGAAGTATGTGAGGGTAGTGCAGTTGATTATGACAAAAAGCTGGAGAAGACCGATGCAGTAGTTTGCATAGAATTGTGGGTTACTTTTGCGTAAAAGAAGCTAATTATTTTAGTTTTTAATTTGATTAAAACCAGTGCACTGGTATATTTTTTAAAAATCATAAGAAAATGTTTGAAATTTTAGGATCGAACATTTATACCCAGAAACACTGAATGGTCTTACCATTAACATCTTTGAACGTATCAAGCCAAAAGTAGCTGTGATAACAACACCAAATGCAGATTTCAATGTTTTATTTTTACATTCTGGATTCAGACATCCAGATCACAAGTTTGAGTGGACCAGACAACAATTCCAAGACTGGTAATAATAATGATTCCCATCAAATCTTCATGACTTATAAACAGAAGTTAGGTACATAAATTGTGAATATTTATGATGTTACTTTTTTTCAAAGGGCAAATAATCTGATTGTCAGATATCCAAGCTATAAGGTAACATTTGATGGCATTTGTAATGGACCAAATGATACAGAGCATTTAGGTGCATGTACACAGATGGCAATATTTGAACTTCAGACAGAAGAAGTAATACCAGCATTGGGTACAGAAGGATTATTTAAAACAGTTGCTTTATACGAATATCCATTTCGAGTAGACAATCGATCAGATGAGGAAAAGATTTTAGACGAAGTTGTATGGTATATCAGACAAATAGCGTATAGTGATGATGACATACAAGATGAGGTGCCACTGAAAAAGCTGATGGAAGTACTACAGAAGTTCCATATTACAATGGATACTTTAAGAACAATTTTAGAAGTAGCAGAATGGTCAATCGTGGATCGAGAAAGTGGTCCTGCAGTAATTATTCCACAGCCATCAACATTTTCAGGCTCTGATATGCAAGATGAAAGTGACTGGGATAACGAAGTGGAAGAATTATCAAATAATGTTATAAGATCGGCGGAAAACGAGAGGTATTTTGATGAATGGTATAATGAAACTTGGGAAGAAGAACCTAGCATTATTATTCCACAAAACAATACAGTTGTACAAGAGAATACGTACCTGTATGATGGGGAAAACATCTCCTTTACTACAGAGGACGTCATAGAAAATACAGGAACCACAAGGCATATAGATATGTTACATTTGAATGACGATAGTTATAGCGATACTTTTCCACAACAGCCATTATCTGATAACAGAGATTATATCAGCAGACGTGAAACACAAGGCACTTTTCATCCTGATGATATGCTAGATTTTCCTAATCAAAATATAGATTGTATTGAGTCTTGTGCAGACGGACTTCAGGATGTAAAAAGAGAAACGTCTGAAGAAAGTGTAATAAGCAATTCCAATCTACAGGCAAACACACCATTAGAGATTACACAGCCTGTCAGTCGAATGCTTGATTTTCAAAGATACTTATCTACCTCACATTCATCAACATCACCTGAACCATACCTTTTACATTTAATTCAATCAGATAAATTTTTTCAAGGTAACATCATTAGTAATGAAGAAGACTGTTTCAATGAGTACATATTAAACAATACATTTTGTCAATATGATTTATCAAGAGATGAAAACATAACTACAGAGGAGACTGATCTACAAAATAATAGTACTAAACACAGAGTTATTATCAATGACAATAATACAGACAATTGTGACAATAAAGATTGTGTAAACTCATATTTATTACATGATATAAACGTGGAAGAAGTTCCTGGGAACTCAAAAGACTGTAACCATGACATGACTAGTCCTACTGTTGTCGATTCGTTAAGTTGTATAGAAGAGAATAAAGATATAAAGGTAAAGACAAAATTTGATAAAAAACAGATTGATAGTAATGTGCCCTCAGTAAATATAAACGACTATACACCAGAAGCTCAACCTCGATTTACAAGTTCCCCAAAGGTTAATATAAAAATGAATGCTGGACAAATTGAAAGAAAGTCTGCCATATGCCATAAAGAAGTGATTAATGTAACAACCTTCGCACAACCTTGTCAGTCGCATTGTAATACAGAAATAAATACAACGAATCAGTTTTTGCAGAACAGTAGCACAGCAAGTATGGAAAATAAGGATAACAATAAAGTGTTAGTCAAATCATTTATTGTCGACAATAATGATAAAAAAATTAGTCAAACAGATGCTCATTGTATCATAAAAAAGAAATAGCTTTAGCGGTCAAAAGTAGCTTATTTAGCAGTATTACGGATAAGGGAAACTATATAAAAAAAGTCATTTACAAACAAATTAAAAACTGATAATAGTGAAACTTCTCAAAGATATCAGGGAGTACTGGAAAATGAGAAACAATTATCAAACTTATGTGGCAATAATAAAATTAAACCTGAAAACAAGCAAAATAATACTAATGTTATCAATAATGTCTCAATGATAAAATGTACTTTGCAAGGTATTAATCCAAGTATCACGAATTCTTCAAAGAGCTTGCAAAAAAATTTAGATTCAACCATCAAAAATAGTTATAACCTATGCCACAACAAAGACACAAGTAACGATTCTTGTAGCACTTTAATGACGCACACAGATTTTAGAAATGTACCTACAGCAATAGCTATTTTGCAGGATAAAATCTATACAAAGCAAAATCTTTCATCGAGCAAAGAAGTATTATCATATAATATTAGACATTCAATTTCTAATAAAAATTTACGAGCTTAATTTGTTTCTGGTGACAATAACGATGAGACAAATCCAATGTCCGGAATATAGGAAGCTCATATTATTTCTAAATCAAGTCTTCCAATAAGTGCGATTGTAAACACGAGAATCATACAAGGTTTTGTTCAACTAGAAAATGTGCAAAACATGGATAGTACTGATTTTGAGATATGTACTAAGAAAAACGTATCCTTAAATTAGAAAGTACTTAAATGGTATGTATGTCAGGAACACGAACAAAGAGTATCAGATAAAAAAGATATGGTGAAGCATGAGGATATTGATATTTTACAAGTATCAGAAAACATGCAAAAAATAAATAAATTAAAAGCCACTCGTATGGAATTATTTAATATGGTATCAAGTAGTTGTTCTTGAGAAAGTGCTGATTCTGATTATCTAAATTCAGCTTTGGTCCAAGATACAATATCGAGGAATCATTTATCTAACATAGACCATGCTCGTCCACCCAACAGCAAATTTCCAAGCACAACTAAAATGCTAGGACTCGACTATTCAGAGGTGGCTGAAGCGTTGAACAATGAACTTGTTAATAATAAATACGATCAAGCCCATAGTGTGATAACAACAGATTCCTTCGAGATAAAATCCGGGAAACAATTTTTTGATGAACATCAAGATGATTCAGAAAAGCAAAATAACATTTATCTACTGGAAAATGATCATCAATTAAGAACGTTAAAAAGAAATGATGCCGTTGACATTCAAGTACAAGAATTAGAAGTAAGAACGGTACTTTTGCGTGATGTGTCTGATAAACCTGGCAATAAATGAATTTGGTGAGGAACATAATTCTAGCATTAATTTGGTGCTTGATTTGTAGAGTATATACTTCTGGAGAGTAACGCAATGAGTGAAGATATTAATTGTGACGGAACATTTTAACAGCAAATCCTCACACGTTAATGGTAACATATAACACAACATGATAAACGACAATGATGGTAATGATACCATTGCTGTAATTAATGACATTGAGGGTAATAATGATAAAAGCTATACGAGTAATGCTGTTAATGATGTATAAACTTTATGCTAGAAGACGTTCTGCACATAATTATACAATATTGTTTTTAAATATAAGGTTGATATGGTAATACCATGATATGATTATTACAATTATTTTGATGGAATTTTTTTTTTTTTCGTTGCTTGTATAATGGATTTTTTTTCATATTTTGTTGAAAGATATCCTTCAAAAGTAGAGCCTAAGAAACTTACTAACAATACTTGTATTATTATTTATTTAAAGAATAGATAGTTATATCCAGAATACTTGTTCCTTATTGAGTAACTATTATTCATCGAAACAAATATATAAGAGTAATTTATAAAATTTTTTTTGCTAAATGGTATATTGAAAACTATGAATTTAACATATATTTAGGATTTTTTTTCATACCTGTTCTAGACCCTCGTACATGGTTAGTTTAGTACCACAAAATGTTTCAGATAGTTCTATCTTCATACATGTTTATAAAGCTTTATGCGAATGTTACATCTTTGTAACTACATACCTAACTAATAATGAATTACATTTGGTTAGAGTTATTATACTTTAATATGCGGAAAGTAATTTTAGATAAAGGTAAAATTATATTTGGACTGAATTTGACAACGATGTGAAAAAGTTTGTAAAGAACATGTTTACATTCTAGCCACGGATTATGCCTTGTCTGTTTATGCGTAATATGTAAAATCTTTCAAAAAAAAAAGAACCTCCGACTTTTGTACAATTAAATATATAAATATAAAGTTATCATGGAATTTTTCTTTATTTCAATAATTGTGGAATGAAATTACAAGGTGTACAGTGATATACGATGGTAAGCCTAAAAACTTTACATAACTTTTGAGTATCCCATAATAGATGTTATTTACAGAAAGTATATTTTTTATCTGAAATGAGATACACAACTATCATTTATAAAATAAATCTAATATAATTGTTAATTTTGATCTCAAACATATGTTTAATTAATGTAATGTATATTTTAAGATATTACAATCAAGTAAACTGATTTGTGAAAAAATATAAATAAAAATTTTGCAGGCCATTTCTCCGCCGAATTTTTCTGGTACAAATTACTTTTCAAGCAACATAACCGTTTGTAACAATATACTGCAAGAATATATGAGAATGCATAGTTACTGTTTTGATAAATAATTGGCAGAACCGGCAAAACTCAGTTTCAACATAGCTCACTTTTTATAGGTTTTAACATTATTGCATGAATTCTCATGCAATAATACGATTTACGACCATAATAGAATTGTGCTCAAGAGTAGTGCCTAACTACGTCTGTGACGCTGGCACGCTGTCTGGCTACAGACATTGTCAAAAAATCGCACAAATAATAATTAAATATTTTATTCTGTCTTAAACGTTATTTACTTAACTTGTCATTTACAAATTACTTGCACAGGTGCACCGTTCAATTTCTGCGAAAGCAATTTAATTGATAAACTTAACGAGATAATATAGATCACATACATTTTTCTATTCTACATTGATACACGCACGAAATAATGACATATTGTGTATGCCTTTTAATAACAAAATGCCAACAAGTCTGCGGGAAACAAAAGATATAATAATATCAGTTGTGAGTATAACAGTGTGCAGAGTAATAGAATTATTTTATGTTGGTACATATATTACTGAGATATACATACTTTTCGTTTCATCCAAAATCGTTGACAATGGGCTATAACATATTTAAAATAATTCATTATGTGAATGAAAACACAGTTATGCTACTTTGGAATGTTATATCAATTTATGCTGGATAAGTCGGTATAAAAAGTAAGTGAAACAAATAGATTAATAATTTGCCATATGACTAATTATGTCCTGAATCTTTAGTTTTTGCAGTTATCTATTATATGTTATATTGCCTGAGAGTAGTATAAACAGTAGGGTTTTAATAGCATTTCTATTTTTTATATCTTAGACTAGTTTCATACAAAATACGATGAATGCATACTTATCACTAATGGCTATTGTGAGTAATTTTTGTTTATGTTAACGTACATAACAAGAGCCTCCTTTCTGGATTTTTATTTTCAAGACAAGCCTAGTTTAATTTTACGTAGATCTTTTTAATGTATCCTTATATAAGGTGATGCAATAGCTTTGGCAATCTTAAGTATCTTTATTGCATTTAGAGATATGTAAAAACATCATTTATAATACTTATATACCATAGAGACCCATAATATGCAAGTAATTTTTTTCTGAGTAACTTTCAGAGATTTCAACATCAGCCCTATTTTAACTATACCTATTATAAGGTTATTAAATAGCAATAATAGAATAAAACAAACACATATTGACAAACAAAATAAAATAGACAGAACATTATAAAAAATAATTAACGTGATGGCTATGCAGTTTGATTGAATCCCTGAACTGCTAAATGCGTATACGTAGTATCATCATCAGATTAAATGTATTACAAGCAAATTCTCTAAAAAGTCTTTACTTCATATCTTGTAGATATGTGAGCTCCTGCTGGTGCTGGTACCACATATATTTTAGTATCCCCCATGAAAAAACCGATTGTACAATAGTTTATCTTAGGTGGACAGGTTGGCCATGAAATTGGTTTACAGTATCCTATCCATTGATTTGGGAAAATCTTTGAATAGTGGCTTTTATTTTGTGGGTAACAAAAATATATTGTGTACCACCAGGAGCCGACAGCTTTATAAGATGTAAATCATTGCAGTATGTCCTACATTTAATCTGTAAATCATAGTATGTACGTATCTCCTCAGAAATTGAAATTTTACTATCAGATTATAATCTTAGTTTTTATCCAAACTGTCGCCATTATGAAGCAGCTCTTACAAAGCAAGTTTCTTTATTTTATATTGTTATATGTTATCGCGCAATTTTGTATTGTGAATCATTCATCGTGTAACTACTTGTTATTTTATTAGATGTAAAAAAGTATATTACACGTGATATTTAATGAAATGATGATAACCTTGAAATTTAAGAAAGTTCTCTGTTCTGAAAAATGTGATTACTTATTTGTTATGGGTCTTGCTTGACATATGACTTTTACAAATAAATATTTTTCGTATCTTTAAAAATAACAAAGATATTTAAGACCATCAAAATTACTGGGCCAAATGCTATAATTCTTATTATGAAAGAAGATGATGTTTTAACATATAATAATATCAATATTGGCATACACGGTAATATTATAAAGTTCTGCAATGAAATGTACTTGCAAACCATAGCGTATTTGTGATGAACATATTGAAAATTATGATTAAAATTTGATGACAATATAGAGAATAGCTGTCAGCTGTGTGCACTATATGCATGACATATGACACAAAGTATCAAGATATATTTAAATATTATACATAATTACGAGCATATATCGTGTACTCAAGTTTGTGCCTGGCACATAATTCCTTCTCAAAAAATATGCATTTCTTCTCTCTTGCCAAAATGCTATCTGAATACAAAAAAAGGGTCTATTATACATTATAACGTTCAGGATGGAATTTCATCCATTGATTTGGAAGTGTAAAAAAAAAAAGAAAAAGAGTTACGTACTTTTTTAATATGATATATCGGCAAAAATCAAAAC
Source organism: Ampulex compressa (assembly GCA_038496175.1). NCBI lineage: Eukaryota > Metazoa > Arthropoda > Insecta > Hymenoptera > Ampulicidae > Ampulex > Ampulex compressa. The sequence continues at coordinate 37,014 of JBCFXI010000207.1, read as the reverse complement.
TGTAAACATGAAACGTTTGGATGTCACGTTAATGTATGAATTTCCTAAGAAAGCTGCACCGGTTTTTTTGTATTTACAAATATTATCCTGGAGAATAAAATACTTACTGCATCACACAACTTCTTTTAGATTGTCGCGAGTATCACGATTCCGGGAATGTATTAAGTGGTGCATGTCACTGCTGGGTGCACTGTCTCGCCTTAAATCTTTTGTTACAGGCGGCGAGATGACATCCCTTTTATTTGCTGCCTCTTTTATGCTAGAGAGTGTTTTGCTTAACCATGGCCAGCTGTTTCGTGCAGCTTGAAGTTCAGAAGCAGTTGCATGCAATTGATGAGTCAAATCCTATCAAAAGCATTTATGATTTTATGCATTTATCTAAAATTTTTACTATGTACGCGCGTCACTCACCTGATTTCTACATTCAGCCTCGACGTGAGCTAACTTTGTTTGTGCCAGTTCTAGCTCTAACTCTCGTACTCTTTCTTGAACTCTATGAAGCATAGGATCAATGCGATTTTCTAATGGATGTGCAATATCCGCCAATATGTTAGACGAGTCCATTATACATGTTCGACACTTCTCACATTTGGAAACTTTGGTCTTAATATGATAAAAACAGATTTATCATTAGACTTAGATATTGTACAAAAAAATTATATATAAAGAATCACTTACTCGTAATTCGTTTAACGTAGTTTTTGCTGCATTATAATCGTCCTCCAAACGCTGACAAATCTGAAACAAAACACTGCTCGTGCTTTTCCAAGTATGTTGTAAAATAGTAAAAAATAAATGACAGAAAGCGTACCTGTTTGTACTCAGCAATAATAACATTGCTTCTACGACTTTCAGCATCAGCTCGAGCCACTTCACGTTGAAGCATTTCTTTCACCTGCGCGAGTTCTGCATCTAGTCTTTGCTTTTCTTCTTCGTTTCTTGCTACGGTTCCACGTAATTGCTCAACTTCATTACTATACTCATCTGCATTTTCCTGTGCTTCTGTATTATAAAATGTTAATAACATAAATATAGGTATGCAGGATAATATAATAAAATACACAACTACAAATGGTAAATATACATTTTGATCATTAAATCTGAATATATCTGAATCTAATAACGCAATTCGATATCTAAGATATTTGATACCTAAAACCAATTACAATCCGCAAAGTTACAAAAAAGTATTCGTAATATAATTAAAATTGCTACTCATATTAAAAGAATATTTTCTTCTAAATTGGCAAGAACACTAGATTTATGTTTAATATTTAAATAATGTACAACATACAGCATATGTATTTTAACATAATTATGTAAAAAATAGCAGTTGCTGTGTTCTTACTCTTTTTTAATACTTTTACCGTATGGCTCATGATGCAGATAGAGAAACATTAAAACCAGATGGACACAATATCACTAATAGACGTGTGATATGGTGTAAAAACAGATACCAATGTTTCGCTATATGCTCAGTGTATAAAATGTTCCACACCCAAATATAACTGCTGGCAAAGCTGTTGGCTAGCCACATGCTCATATATAATACATACATTTCGCAAATGGATGAATTATAATGATAATAATTCTTATTCAGGAGTCAATGCTAATTTAAATGCATATTCGGTACCGGATATGTCCAATGAAGACAAATAAGTATTGTTTTAATTTTACTTTGCTGCGGTTAAAATATTGACAGATTATACAAACATACAAGAGATATTGTACACAAACGATTTCAAATTTACGACGCTGTGGATATATAGACGAAAGGAGAAGAGAGTGCACATAACTGTCATACATTCAAATACAACGTAAAGTTATACACGCAGGATTGTACTAATACAAAAATCCTGCTTTCATGTGTCCTATTGCTTATCACCGTCCACGTGCTTTGGCGATCGTAATACCAGGTTATAATTCGTATCCAAGGCGAGATTCGTACAAATTGGTGCTATACAAAATTTAATATGCAAATTGTGCCAGGCATATATTTTCGTTCGTGTGATGTGTTGTCATGTAAATACAGTACATTTTGCGAGTTACATAGCAGTTAGTAGAATGGTTGAAAGCATATATTTTTCTACACCATTGTGTCATGCATTCGGCAGTGTTCGAGGAAGTGAAACTTTATACACGAAAAATATATATGAGTTATCGGGAATAGGAAGACGTAGGTAATTGACAAAACTAAACAATATACCAAACGGATAATTTATTTCCAATTAGTGATAATAAATAATTCATAAATAAGGAGCAGTACAGGGTTCAATACAAAGCAGTCTAGCTGATAGCCACGAAAATCGATTACAAACACGAAACCGTTTAGGATGATTTCAAAAAAAGAAATAAAAGAAATAAACATATCCTGTGTAACACAGAAAACCAAATTAATTTGACATAAAAGCTTTGCTCAGTTATAATACTAATAAATTATATGCTTTAAGCATTAAAAAAAATATTATCTGTATTAATTGCTACATAATAGCACAATCCTTATTTAACAAAATGTCACACTTCAGATAAATAAAAAGTCATGAAATGTAAGTTATAATTAGCAATGTTGTTATGTTCTTTTTACTTTCATATTTGAATATCAACATAAACAACATGCTGATATAGAAGAATAAAATAAATTATGTGATACATCTGAATTTGCCAGTTTAGCTAACGTTCTATATCTGGATTTGTTCAGAAATCACAGTTTTCTTGCACGTTTTTACATAAACTATGAAATTAATGATTTTAGTAGAATACCGCAATAACGAGAAAATCATGTTGAATATTAATGGCACACTGCAGATTTACATTATAAAGAAAAGCTCGCTTATTGGTGTAAAAATATTTTTTTCAAAACTTAGTTTATACGAATTCTTAAATTAAAAGATGAGATTCTTGATGAGACCTTCAATATAATTTTGGCCACTGCACTCCACACTTGACCACCCTATAAAGATTCTACATTGGACATGAAAATCAGTACTTCCTTTTTGAAACATTGTGCATATTAAATATTGTTCCATAATATTTTAATCGTCAAAAAAACATTTTTTTGATTGTATAGCGCTTCTGACATGCACTACAATCCATTTCCAAATAGAACTTAAAGAGCTAAATAAGGATTGCTTTAAAATATATATTACTGTTAATGAAAACCAAAATGTAGAGTATTTGGTTTCTTCATCAGACTAGAGAGCCACATATTTTACTTTGGCATACAAGTATCATATTACGTTATACGTACAAACTATATCTGGTAACAAGCCTTCTGATATTTACACAATATCTTCATGAGTAAATCTATCTTAGTCAATGTAACTGTCAGTGAGTTGTATTTGTGCAACTGGACGAAATTGAGACTAGTTATAACAGATTGTGTTATCTAAGTACTTTATTTTAAAGCACAAAACAAAAGTGAATGTGACGGATTCAAATTCATTATCTACAAAATTATCTTGAATGCATTATGCATGTAATTTAAGTAGCAGAAAACAGTTTTTTAAACATTCAACCCATTTAAAAATTATTCCTGTACACTGATACAAGGGTGAAATTAATGTACGTCTAAAGCTTTGGTGTTTTAAAAATAAACTCATAATCACCAAGCAATATTCTCTTAATTACAGCAAAAATATAGATGCATACAAAATATAGACCTATATTAGGTACTACAATAATCTTTGGAGTATTAGAATGGTGTCATGTTTAGAATTATATCAGAAGCCAAATTAAACGTAGAATATGAAATTACCTTTCAGCGTCATAAATTCTGCTTCATACTTCTTCAATTTCTTCAATGTAACAGAACAGGCTAACTTCATGACGTAACGTGAGACCTCTTCATTACGGCAGCGTTTAGGTAAGTGTACTCGAAAATATTTCAATATGCTTTCAAAATCCAGTTGGAGTAATTCTTTCTTGCATAACTATAAACAAAAATCATAAACAAATTTTAATTACATGTAACATTTCATATAACAATGTATATATGTTGATAATTGTAGAGAATATATTTTTTACATTTAAAATATACATTTTTTAAAGAAGTCTAAATTTTTAAAGAATGATCGTTTCATCAATGTTGTTAAACTACATTGAAAGTCTTATATATACCAAACTTACCATTAATAAAGCAAGAGCAACTTGAAATAATGTATCAAGTCCTTGTAATAAAAATACATCCAAAATATGGAAAACAAGAAACAATGGAAACCTGGCTGTAAATAGAGTTAGAAACCACTGTGCTGCAAACATATGCGTTTCTACACCACGATCACAGAAATGTTTGTAAAGTTCTGGCAGTTGATCCTGAAAGATGAATAAATAAAAAATAGTGCCATATTTACACATCTAAGAATAATGAGGATTAATGCAGCTACATGTGTAAAACTTAAGAATTAAATAACACACCTCTATTAAGCGATTAAGCTGATAAAAGCGCATGTGGAGATTGTCAAATCTATCCTTGTATAAATCTCGTAGACCATAATCATACATCAGTTTGACCAAAACACAAAACGCTTGTTCTTCCGGCATCTAGAAGAAATACCTAGTATCGTTTTTCTGATCATTAAATACCCTATTACAATAACTGTTGCAATCTATCAGTCGTTGAAAGAATAGACACTTTTGTAATTACATATAAATACACAATAATTACTTACGTGTAGCAATAAACTAGCAACTAGAAAACTCAATCCTTGACAGTATCCAACTTCTTCGTCATGTACTGCATACGCTTTGCTTATTCTATAAAGAGAATCTTGTCCTAAACCACCGGTCTCTTTGAAAAAATCATGTGCCGGAAATGTTCTGTTAATGTCTCTCAGAATTACACTTTCACAGCTACTTTCCTTTGAGTTGAAAGATTATTATAAGATATATTACGAGTCATACTACCACCCATAGATTTATAAAATTCTAAAATCATACCTTTGTGATTAATGTTCTATATTTGTCCATCATTTCTTGAGAATTATCGCAATTACTTAAACGCTGCCATACTTCTCCCCGTAATGCCTCGGGTATACCTTGTTTTGTTAACTTTATTAAAAGTTTTGGACGTTGCTCGTTAATCTGCCAAGTATCCAGAACTTCTGCCCAATTAGCTAATTCATCTGCAGAACAATCTTTTGATACTTCCCCTGTACCACTTAACATAGGTTCATCTCCATCTATATGACATAAATTTACTATAAGTTGCTGCACATTCTTTTATAATCCCTTTATATAAACTATTTTTCCAACCTGAATCTATTTCCTCTTTCGGGGTAAGTGTATCAATACTAGTTAGAGAGGGTGACCTGATAAGTGATGCTAGATTAAGAGCAAGATTTAGCCTGTTTCTATCCAATTCACCAGAGGTTTCTATACTTTGTACTTCATAATGAACTTCTGCTCCATCACCAGATATAATCTGTATCATTGGAACAAAAATCTTTAATTTTCTGTACATAGCAAATAAAGAGGATAAAATCATTATGGTAATATATCTTACTTCTTTGGAATTAAGGTAAAATTGTTGCACAAGATTTCTCTTGTTAAAGTACCAAAATCTTTCATTTTGGGGAAATACCTTAACTGACGTCTCTATTACAAATCTTACAGGTTCTCGTATACCACGAATCACTAAATCAACAGCCACGGTCATAAAGATTTTTTCCTCTCGGGGTGTCTCAACATTAAGAGTTTCCAATGCAGGATCAGCAGGATCCCAGCCTCCACAAATATTGTAACACTGTTTATCTTGCACTATTGGTCCTGCACTAACTTGCTGCAACAACAATTATAATTTTAATAATCATGAATTAATTCTGAGATTATTTCAAGTATTAATTGGCACCAGAAATACATTAAAGCATTTATACCATTTCAAGAAGTCTCATATCGCTGTGTTTAACATTGCGGCCAGGACTAACAAGTACACCAAAACACCTTTCAACTTCCAAAGTAATGCCACCTTCTTTGCTGGATACTTGCTGAATACTTAAACAAACTTGCTTTGCAACATTACTTCGGAACTTGAAACAATTCCTATCCTTTGGAACTGTTCCAAAAGCTCCTTTTCCATCTTCTTCTTTCACTTCCATTGTAACTTCAAAAATAAATACTCGTGAATTGATTTTCTCACTACCAGAATTAAAACCATTAAAATCGCTGCCTGTCAAGGAGCTTGTCATTGATCGTGGTATTCTGTGAAAGGCTTTGGAAAAACAAGCTGACACTTGACCCACCTAAAATAAAAGAAGACAAAACTTTATACTATCAGTCTTTAAAAGTTACAACATGATTTGAAATATTAATAACTGTCAAATTTACCGCTTCCGGTATGTCACAGCGGAAAACATGGCACTGGTAAATTGCAGATTCTAATGTGTCTCCATGAGACCATGTGAAAGCAAAACATGCTGCACACGGACCAGTACTCTCCCCACGGGCATAAAATAAAATACGCTGCACCTCATAATGTGCGATAGCTTGCTGTGTCGCAGCATCATATAACCTGTAAAAATAAAACTAATTATTTCCGTACATTAGAATTGTAAATATATTCAATTTGTTAACTGGATACTACTTTACTTACACTACAGAACCCTGTGAGCTACTCGGTACAGAAACAGAAACCTTGATTCCCAAGTTTAGAGATTGTTCTGCATTTAAAATATTCATATTACGCTGTATTTCACATTCAGATTTAGGAGCATTAATCGCAGCTGCACCCAAATATGTAACTCCGTTAAAGATAGTGCACTCTTGTTGGACACGTGAAAGTGTATTAACTTCTGTAATACAAAGATTTTTTTATTTTTAATTTTTTGTTCATTCTAAAATTTTATAGAATATAGTTGTCTCATCTTATATAAAAGATAAAAGTTATGTGAACCATACCTTCGTCTATGTAATCTTCAGGCTTCATAACATCCTGTTTTTCTGACGCAACCATACAAGAACTAACGTCATAAAATTTGCTGTGCCCAACTTTCTTCATTTTTGGTTGATTTTGTGGCATGGAGCCGATTATTTTAAACTCTGTACTGTCCATCTTTGAATCTTCTGTTAAAACCTATGTCAATTAAAAGGTAAAGAACATTTATAAATATATCATTAAATTTATTAATCAAGCAAAAATTAAGATTATACATCTGATCTTAATAGATCTGATAAATATACATACCTCACGAAGATTATTTTGCAAATCCTCCAAATTGCCGTTGTTGGCAATTTTTAACATCGGCGGCTCTAACAATGCTTGTTGTTGTTTACTGATACCTCTGTCATTTACAAACTCATATTCATCACTGGTCGCCACTGATTCCATTGATTTAACGCTCATGCTATCCTCCATAACTAAATCTGTAATATTGTAAATATCATAGAAAAAGCTTTCTTAGTGTCAAAATATAAATGTGTAAACATAAAAATTCAGGATTCATAGATTCTTTTTCACAAATTTTGATATACGTTCTTTGAGTACAACTAGTTAATATTATATAATTGCTTTATATAAAATTAGTAAACATAATAGTAAACATAAATGGTCTTACAAAAAATCTATTTAGCTTCAATCGTGGTGTAACATTGACATAAAAGTACAAGGTCACTTTGGTTTCTCCCTTGTACGACAGAATACACAGGATCGACAAATGTCGTATTTACACCATAGCAAATAAATGCAACCCGCGAAACATCACGACTTTCGCAGAAAATTTTTCAGTAATTTTCATTACAATCTGTGAATTTCGGAATGGAACGACAAATTTGAGCACAAGATCGCGACAATTGTATTGAAAGTATCCACATAAATCGTATGCGAGACAGAGATTTTTGCAACGGCGAACAATCACCCCTTGTGATCCAGTCGGAGAGCTTCTTATTCGCATACGAGCAAAATGACCGATCCGATTGCACGCGACGAAAGAAAACAAGCATGCCGCGTACAAAGTTCGGCGCGACATCATTAAAAGTGCACTAACTGAGATTCATAATGTCGTGGCAGCGGAGCATTCGTATCATTCACGGTGCATGCCTCGAACTAAACGGTGTTTCCCTTTGCAGTTTTGACAGTTCTGTAAGGCCGTTTCTATGTCTACCCCCCCGCAAAGTAACTGAGATTACCCTCTCGGTGGATCGAAAATTTTCGGGGACACCGGTGCCTCTCGTCGCCTTATCATTCGTCAAAACCGTGGACACACCCCAATTTTTCGAGCTTCGCATCGATCTAACCACGTTAAGACGCCTGCAATAAAATCCACTCGGCGTTTACATCGTTTACCCTATTAAAAAAACTACTATGAATGACAGAATCAAGAACCGCGTAGTCGGCCATTCGAGCACTGAGCTCCCGGAAGTCTGCCTTGCTATGACAACTGCGTACGGACCGTTTTCTAAAGGCTGGTTCAGACATGTCAAGTAATTTAGTCGAGTGTCGAGTAATTTAGTAACTTACTCTATATGGATACTAAAAATAAGTCAAGTAGTTCAATAAAACGAGTGCCCAAACCCAGTAACTAACTAAATTATTCCCCACCTGATTAAATTACTGGACGTGCCTGTACCGGAATTCAGCGCGCAACAACTTCAAAATTGATAAAGGACATTTTTCCAAATACAAGGAAAATCTGGTATGCGCTTCGTTTAATTCAAATGCGTAATTACATTTACGCTGTGCACGTGATGTAAGCATAATAACTCTTCTGAGGAGATTTTCTGCGATAAGAATTTGTGATCTTTCTTCACTGGTCGATCACTACGATCACTATTTAGGTTTTATGTACTAAGTAACAACACTCCTGCACTGATCGAGGTATATATTTGCTTTAACGATGCCGAATTGCCTTCTAAAGAAGATATTGAAGAATAATCCTAAACTAATCGGTTATACGTTTGCGTCAGTGTTTATAATTATATAAATTATAATTAATTATAATGAAGCATTCCAAGATTTTTTGTAATACGATTGTTATAGAGGATCAGTATCTGTTTAATATTTTAAACAGCTTTGAATATTGCAAGTCCTGATGTACACTTTTTTATTTATCCTCATAGAAGCCTATTCATTAGCGCGACTGATAAAAGACAGAGAATTTGCAATCGTATCTGCCTGAAAGCTATGTTTTTGAAATTAAATTGGATGAATGTTAAACTTCGCGCACGGGTGAACATCGACGGTATACATTTCTCCGAGGAATTTCAATACATTTAGATAGTTCTGTGAACGTATAGGTATAGTTATAGAGGGCTGAGAGGTGGTATACATTTACGAAGTGCCGAAAATTCCCCGATAACAGTTTTTGGCATATAACTTTTCATGTACATATTCCTCTCTGTTCTGTCGTATCCGTTTTATTAGAACTTAAAAGCTTAAGATATTTCTTGATTGGCCCAATGATATTTTATCTATTCTCGATTGGGGGTTACAAAGGGACAGTCGGAACGTATACGTACCCTATTTGTTAGCATACGGTTGAGTTGTTATCGAACACCAATCAGATCGCACGTTTTCAGAGTCGCAGGCATTTTGCCGAGCCAATGAGATACGCACTTGAGCTCGGTCCACAGCGACTACGCGATAGGTGGCGCGGCACTAGAAAGAGCAATCTGGAGTCGGGACGCGTCAGTTTGCAGACGACCTCCGTTTCGTCGGATGTGATAAAGGTTTTTTCTCTCTTTCACGAAATCCTCTGTTTTCCCGCACACAGAATAATCGTATTCGCACGCGGCCCATGGAAAAAGAGTTCTCTCGATCATGAAGTGCGCGCGAGTGTGTGAGATTGGCTAATATCGGGAGGCAACGGTGAACACCGATGAGTGCAGTAAGTGCAATTCCGAACTGACGGCTTTTTTGCTTCTCCCACCGGGAAGCGGGCGTCCGCAATTCATCGACAGTCAGAGCCCCAAAGAAATTTTGTTTGCAATGTGCATCGTGCCAATAAGCAATCTGCCATAGCGTGCTCGTTATGCAAAATGTACGTATTAGTTTGGGTGTCAGCGACAGAGCGAAGAGGTTAGAAAAGTAAAGGCGGAAATTATCCTGCACCTGCCATCACGGGATGGTCATGTTATATTTCTTGTAGGCGATTAATACTCGAAGAGAAGCTCGATGCTTTCGTTTGCGCGTACTTTGATACACGAGTAATATCATGCTTTCCACAAAAGGAATTGAACCGTGATTACTAATAGTACCGCGGAGAAAATCGGAAGATGCCTTTCGCTTGTCAGCGAGAAAACTAGAACGTTGAAAGTTGATACACCCAACACGTGCAAAAACGTCAAGTTTTAGTCAAACCGTGTCTCGACTATGAAAAATCGTCGGTACTCTGCCAATTATACATCAAGCGCATTCATTATTCGTGGCACCATGTCGATTTATCCTACGTTACTAGTTGATCGAATACAAACAAAATATTGATCTCTCATATGTAATTCTTCCCTCGCAAACATGTTACGCGATAATCCGGTTTTCAGTTATGACATTGAAATATATACAACGTACTCCGAATTACTGACAGCAGTATTATTTATAAATTATCGGTTATATCGGATATATTTCTTCTCGCAAGTATGTCCCAGGATTTCGTGTATATCCATCGGCTTCAGATTTGTCATTTACGAGCCTTCACTTTTTTAAATCCCTGAAACGGTCGGGTGGGTGGGGGTAGCAATCTGATGAGATTTTCAAACATATAACTATGGTCGATCACGTCCTATGTTGTACTTAAATAATGTTTTCCATTCGAGGAAACCCCCGGCGGAACGTATTACATAAGTAGTACACAAAGCGGACACGTGACTCGCCGGTTGTTCAGGTAAAGCCGTATTTTAATGGAAACATAAACATCCCGCGGGTCGCGATCTATTAGAGAGGAAAATAAATAAGTTTGCCCCGACACTGATAGCCGATAAGAAACCCGTTATAACCCGTTCAGCCGTGCGCACAGCCGACGGACCTAATTTTGGATTTGCACCTTTCGTTCGCTCGTCATATCGACGACCGATCGTAAAGACGATCCTGTGAAAGATATACGAGACAAATCGTATCCGGGTTGACTTTATCGGATGAATCACTCCATTATCACAATTGCGCGCCACTTAGCTCGGTTACCGATAAATACACCTCCTAGTTAGTAGATCAATATGCCTCGGTCGATTCCTGGTCATTTATGCAAGACAGTTTCGAAGAGAGTGCCTCCCTTTGCCCGTGAATGCATAGGGGATTGTGCCCAGAATCGCTAAGATTGCATCACGAGTTGCAATGAAGTTTCGATCTGGTCGATGCATCGCGTAGTGCAACACGTTTATGCTGGTTTTACTGATTACACATACTCGAGATATCTGCTTAGTTGTATTTCATATATCTTTGAAAAAAGGAGCCAAGATTTTTTCGTCTTTCAAAGATATATACAGTGCACTTAAGTCAATATAGTCTTTACGAAAACAACTTTTGGTTTTGTTTAACAGTGAATCGTTTCCCACAAAAAGAAAGAACATTTTTAAAAAAGTGGGTTGTATTTGTGCAATTGGACGAAATTAAGACCAGTTGTAACTGAATGTGTCATCTAAGTACTTCATTTTACAGCATAAAACAAAAGTGAATGTGATATATTCGTCGAGGTGTATTTCATATATGTTTGAAAAAAGGAGCCAAGATTTTTTCGTCTTGCGAAGATATGCACAGTGTACTCAAGTCAATATAGTCTTTCCGAAAACAACTTTTTGTTTTGTTTAACAGTTAATCGTTTCACACAAGGAAAAGGAAAATTTTTAAAAAGTGACGTTGCCTAGTTCAGTGGATTTTATAAGGAACTACAGACTCATTTTTTTTAAACGATGTGATAGGTTAGTGTTAATATGTACTTATCGAGTCGTTTTTGCGTGACCTTATTCTATTCAAGCCGAAAATACGCACATCCGTATATTCGGTGTATAATCTAAAGAGATATAGAATTTATTTTGGAAATTTGTTTATTGTTTTAATTTGAATTATTTGTTTCGCGATGTTTTATAAGTTGAGAATTGATTAACTGCAGAAAATATATTCAAAATACAAGTTGTGCACGTTAATAATATGAATCAATTTATTTCTATGTTAAAAAATAGATGTAACAACGCACGCCGTAACTGCATTACCTAATCTATATGCAAATTTAAAGTGGAAAGGTAAAACTACTTCGTACAAGTTTAAATATTCTTGTGTTATGTTCATTTTTTCTTATCACTGTCCAAAATATTATAGAATGAAAATATGGAATCCAAAGATAACGGCGGTATTCTTGTCTCTGATCTTTTTACGGTAACGAACGTATGAAAAAAACAAAGAGTTTAATGCTAGAATTACGAAGCCAACACGCAACAAGAAAGTTGTATGGATCAAGTATAGCGTGACGACTCGTTGCTACGTCTTATAAGCCAAAACCAGTTCCTGGTTCTCTAATATACGGTTTTATAAAATATTGACGATCACGGTAGTGAAGTTTAAATTGTTGTTAGAATTCATTATTTTCCATCAATTCATTTGTTAAAAACGAAAACATCAATAGCTCTTGATGAAATTTCTATGTCGAAAACGAACAGATGGCTTGTGAAAACGGTTTGCACTTGACATAGTGAAACGAAAGAAAAATCAAGTTGCCACTGACACAGTGAATTGGTCAGATATAAAGTGTCCTTCAACTTCTTTGTCGTGTACACGTGAACATGGACGATTCCAAAAGATGATAGCCAACAATGAGATATTCTATCGCTGACACTCCGCAATCAGTTAAAGCTGTCCATTTAATTCCTCAAAGGCCGTTTCTCTCATCTCGTCGAATTAACGCATATCGATAATCATGAACTTGACGGAGATTTCCGTACATGCGTGTATCAGTGGTTACGGAGTTTGATTTGACATTCACTTAATCTTAGCATCAACTCTTACCGTACGTTTGTATTTATTTACGTTTTTAGTTGCGTAAGATTTAACGACACCAATCTTCTGTGGTAGTTACACGTAGGATGTATGTATAGCGTAGTATACGGTTTTCCTGCTATACTCTACATTTTTATTGCAATAAATTGTGTATGGTTGTTATTGACAAATAGAAATATTTCTCTTTATTCCGTTACAGAGATATACGAGGAAAATAATTCGAGTCGATAAAGAACATCGCGAAAATAGTTTCTAGAATAGTTGCAGGTGAAATTATTAAAAAAAAAGTACTTCCCAAGTAATTCAACGTGCTCACCAAAAATCAAACATAGCTATAACCTTTGCCAGAAGAGCTTAGTATCATTAAGTGTACAAAGGAAAAGCTATACTAAATACGGACGTGACTTTTAAAGTTATATGCATTTTTCGCGTAAAACTGAATAACCGATGTAATTTTATTTTGGGATTAGTTTTAACATTTTGAAGACGATATTTTTGTTTAATCTTTAATTTAATTTGGGCAATTTGCTTTACATTCGTTTTCGCTCGTATTCTCAGTAAAACGACCCTTCTCCATTGTGTGGTAGAGTCTGTTACGTATGTACGCATGACGTTCAGGGTTGATCGAATAAAGTTAAACGTGTCATTTCTTTTCTTGGAAAGTATTCTCGCGGCATTCTCTGTTTCACCGCATTAATCTGTGTGGGCGTTTCTTGTTAACATATAAATAAATGTATCAGATATGTACATTAATTCGATACTTTTAAATTAAATTAATTATGATTCAATTTCACGTTTACAATGTCAGATTCTGTTTTCTTTGTACGCTTGATATTATATTTTATACAAAAACAATCACAGTAGTGGTTTGTACTGAGATGCGTAACATCGATTATCAGTCCAGTGCACGTGTATTCGACTAATTCACAAATATATTTTTCTTGACAGTGAAGCTACTACGTTCTTTTGTTATTCTTAATTTTTGTCTTACTTTATACTATAAAAGTTACATAACCTTACATGTACTACAAATTTTAAATAAAGCATGGAGGATGTTTTACCAAAATGACGACAAGTATTTGGAGAATAAAGATGTACCTTATTTATACTTAAATAAAGGTTTCATTCTTTTGGCAGGCACCAATGTAATTTGTGCACTGCGTGTGCGGGGATGGGTAGGAAGATTAAATAGTTCATGGAATGAAAAAAGAGCGGTTCAAATAAAAGATTCCTAATCTGAATATAACTTGCCGATTTTTCAATTATGTCATTTATATCGTCAAAAAGAAATGTTCCGCCTTTGAACTTAAAATAAGCCGAAGTTGCAAACATGTATTTATCATTCAGCAAATTTCATACTTCGGAATTTTTTCACTATTTGAAAAGAAATAATCGTCGGACGAGAACATCTTCGAACACGTGAAAGGATAATTTAATACTTGGGTACCAGACTTGTGAAGAATAGTTAACGTAATATTACACGTATGTCGTGCAAAAGCAGCTTTGGTCAACTTTCAGGTTCCATGCTCCTACTTTTAATCGTTCTGTTAGACGAACATAATACTTCGTAATTCATCTTTATCGTTATAATCCACAAATAGGATAGCTTCTGTATGCAAAAAAGAAATCAACAACCATGACCTCTACGGCCAGACATGCATTTTGTTGAGAGATGATATTTTCATTTTTTTTAATCTTTAATTCATTTTCCATTTTATTCATTTTCGACACCAACCATTGAGGTCCTTTGGACGATGTGTGCTTTTCGTGTCATTGTTTTGACTCTTGTGTCAATTATACAGAGGGTTAAAGACTTACCTTCTAAATTCGTGGTTGTGCAGAGCGGTTAATGCATGTATATCTTAATAAAAAAAAGGACAAAAGGGGAATGTCAATAATCAATGAAATGATCTAATATATACTTTAATAAAATCCAGGAAAGTATCACAGATTAGCGTAACTTTTCCAAGAAATGACTCATCAGTTTATTACTTCTAGCATTAATTTTGAAATTAAACTGAAAATTAGTATACATACTGGTAAAAAAATCACGCAAGCATTATAAGCGAAATGATAACTCCCAGTCGTTCATTATTTTTTTTATTCCGTGAATTTTTTGATTCCTCCTTGTACATATTTCAACAGGTTCACAAAAAAGAACTAGAACTTCGTTTGTATCTATTTTGACCTGCTAATATTCTCATAATATACTCACCTACTTTGCAACTTGAAATTGGACTCCAGGAAGAGAGAATTTATTTTCTCCATCTCCCATTTCCGACCGCAATTAGCGTTTTTAAAGAGGCGTCCTGCTAATTGACACTATGATGTTAATTATTTATATTACTGTACATCCGCGTATGCGCACCTTGTTTTCTCGTTGTGAGGAATTTCTAGGAAAGTAGTATTTCTAGTAGACACATTTTCGGCTTCGATATTCGTACAAAAAAAAATTCAAGTATATGTAATACCGAGTTTTTCGAGCGTTTTTAATGTATCATTCATGCATATCTGATGAACATTTCTAAAATAATGAATAATTAAAGTACTCATTTATGTACATACTCATTGATATATAGGCAGACATGAAATCCTTTTAATACAGACTGTCCAATTTTTTCCCGCAAGTACGATGGCACAAAAAAGTGTTTTACATGGAAGCTGAACGTATGCAAAAAGCGAACCAGTTGAAAAGAAAATCTTTCTTATGCATCTTTTTTTTGCACATCTATTCAGACCGACTATATTTTTCTTATAGAGAAGCAATTATTTTTCTTCTTGTGTATGTTGTAATCGGCATGCATTCGGACACGTGTCATGCTATGATCTTAGAATGACTTTGGAGTGTCAGATTTAAATCCTATTGTGAAATTTTGTATAACACGCAATGTTTTGCGCTATTTTACACCGTTTACGATATAAAACTTACTTGAGATTCAATTGTTCAGCAATAAAGTTTAGCACGTATTAACGGCATAACCCACGGTTTTTCTTATTCGTGAAATAAATTAGAAAATCGTTTCTTTGTTTATTTGTCAAACTTTTAATTAATTTTGCTTTCGTATAATACTCTCGATTTTACAGACAAAACCCGCGAAGAAGTTGCAAGAAATAGTTTTATTATAAAAAAGCCTTTCATTATAAAAATCTACATTTTAAAAAGAAATATTCGAATTTGATATCCACATACATTTTAGGAGCTATATTTTTCAATTAACTGATCAATCAATGTCCATCTATAATCCAACCTAGCCACCTAGCGCTGGACATGACATGCACGTCGCTGAACATTTCCGATGGTTAAGCGTGGACGCATATGTCACGTCGTTGTAGGTAGAGTGTGTTAACAGGAAAAAAAATATAGTAACGATGAATACTCAACTGATAGATCAGATGCTGGTGTTTGCGAAGATTTTATTTATGCTTCAGATAAATACTTTCGGAGATATTCTGGAAATATATACCAGCAGTTTATCGATTACGATTATATATTTCACGATTATATATCTTTAGCAGTCTCTAATTATATACAATTTTGATTGTGTCCATATTACGAGAAAAACGAAATTCCATTTGTGTTCATATTATGAAAAAACGTTTACTCTACGTTTGTAAAAATAACATTCACTGCTGATAACACTATTCAGTTTATCCTCTCATATTCGCACGAAGCTACTAGAAAAATGATGTTGTTGTAATGTATTTTCCACTACTTTCTTCGACATAATATCCTAGTCTAGATGCGACATTTTTAACGACAATAATGGTCGTTATGTCAAGCAACTCTTCTTCTTCTTCTTCTTCAATTTATTTTCGGGGCCAAATGTTCAGGTGATTTGACCTAAGGCTTACTTTTTTTAACCCTTTGCTCTAGAACCACGTGTGGGACTCGTGGTCAGGTACTCGGGACAAAACTGATTATCAGGGGCCTCGTCCGTGGTATGTCGGTTGTGCCAAATGTAAACATCATCATATTTTCCTAATAGCTACGACACCTTTCTTGTTCACTGATGATTTGTTTATAACTATTTATCAAGTAACTTATAAAATTAAACCAGTTGTACCTTACACATGTATTATATTCCGTAAGTAGTGCGCGATTAGTACAACTTAGGACCGATTTGTCGAACTGTGGAATGACTAGAAGGCTGAGCGGTCCTACTTTCGTTTCGAACCCACGCTGTTGGAACTTAAATCGTAGGGCAAAGGGTTAAGATAAACTCTATATCGCTAGAATAGCAATATACATATTATGCACAAAAAAAAAAACAGAGATGATGAGCGAGATTTGAACTTTGATATTCCACGCGGAAAAGCAACTCGCGTAATGGACAAAGATGCACTGTCGAAGAAATTAACAAGAGGAGCACAATCAACGGCTCACCAATCATATTTACTAATTCAAAATATGCGGCAACTGAATCGAAATATGATAAATCCTCTAGCTTGACTTTTCACGAGTAGGAATATAAGTTCAAGAAAAGAAAACCAAAAATTACATTTTGGGCTGCGAACTTCCGAAATATGTTTTGTGTTGCAGCATGTGTCGGACGCAAGTTTGTTTGATTAATTACAAAACTTAAATCAGCTTCTTGTTAAACTCTCTGGATATCAAAATGACGCGCGTTACTGTGCTTAATTATCTTACGTGTTAAAAATCGAATAGTATCAACGCAAAAGGATATACTTAACGTTCTTTAGCGTAGTTCATAAATTAAAAATAGTATCAACGCAAAAGGATATACTTAACATTATTTAGCGTAGTTCATAAATTAAAAATCGTTAAATAGAGAATCCTTGTTTTGTGTGTATGTGCTTGCAGCTGGAAGATTATATACACTGCTCGGGTAACAGCCTTTTTTGCCAACACGTAATTCTGCCTGGAGGCTTTAGTAATCGAGAAAATCATAACTCTGTACAATATGATATATATACCATCATCAAGTTTTAACAATGCAACGTGGAGGAAAACTAAAAACGTAACTACCGTCTGCACATGATGATGATTTGTAACTGAGTCAAATTTCTGGTAATGAATTGAAATGTACGTAGTATGAAAGAACTAGAAATATTATTTCTGTAGGCTAACGCGCGAATAAACACGCTGTTAATATTAAACAGCCGTTATACGTTATTACAGGTTATACGTTGTTACACAAGTACGAACTTTTATTTTCGAAAATATTTGATTCTTTAATTTATAGCTTGAACGCGTATCGAAAATTCATATCTTATCGAAATATACCAAGAGCTCTTGATAGGAGTTTGCAAGCATTCTATCCGGTGTACAAATTATTTTAATGCAAAAGACGTATGATACACCTCGCCTTCGTTGACGCATTTTAGTGATAACATTTTTCGATGTCATTAATCAGCTCCCAAACTTGATGTAATTATTACCTGTAAGTAGATGGTGAGTGATAACATCGTCGTTAGTATTTCGAAGTTGGTACAGTTGTTGAGTGACGTACAAAATTTTTAATATAGGCATTAATAACGAATTACTTTTCACTTTGTTAGGTACAAAACGAAATATTCGTATTTTCTTTTACTATCAAACTGCAGGTCGTGCATCATCGAATGCAACTTATGCTCGTGCAAACGAACAGAAATATAATCTTGTTCAGGTAACTTAATGTAAAAAAATTCAATAAATTTATAGATTTGCTTAATTTAAATACTATGGCTACTGTTTGTTTATGTCTGATTTCAATATACCTTCATGAATATTTATGTCTTTCCGTCGATTTAGATATTTAATACCCTCTTAGACTTAGTTTACTTACCTTTTCAAGTGGATTTCGAGTACATTGACATATGAATCAAAGAAAGCTATAGGCGCATATTGGGGAATCATTACATTTTCTAATCTCAGTGTGAGTCGAGTCGTTGATGTCCTATATTAAGTTATGTACATTTTGCAACACACGAAATTTACATTGCAGTATTATACAAATGTCACACTCCAGATTCATCCTTTTGTACTTTTGATTGTTTTGCGAATCAAATTCACCCTCTTAGAAAACAAGTTGTTTTCATTGAAGAACTGTTCTCAAAAATTACATTTTGCACGAGGAATATTTTGGCTGATTCTTCAAACAATGCCTGCTAAATCGATATAATTAATTTCTGTTTTAACTGTTACTCTGGCAGATTACAATAATAATTTCTTGAATGGCTACATTTGTTATGATAAATAGTCATTTTATATTATTTTATATTATTCTGTGTTGAAGTATTATTACGTATATGCAATAAAATTTTGTCATCAGCATAGCACCTATACATCGGATATTTTTCTGTTGCCGAAGAATTTGAATTGCAAAAGGGTAAATTTGATCTACGAAAGGATAAATATGATTTATTGGGTGAGTGCAAAAGTTCGTGCGGAGTTTTAATAGATGGAGTCATAAGAAACTCCACATGAACTTTTACACTCACCCAATACAAAAGAGAGAATTTGATGTGCAAAAGGCTGAATTTGGAATGCAAACTTATACGTAAGAACTGCACGGGCGTAAAGAATTGAATGCTTTTTCGCAGAGTCCACCTTTTTGTTAACACTTTCGAGTAAAACTCTTGAGGCAAAAGTCTCGGTAAAACTAGTGGAGAATAAACGACATTTATCGGTCGTCGTCCTTCATCGAGGCATGCTTTTGTATTGCAGTAACGACGTACCAGGATGGCGGCATGCACCATTAGCGACAATAGCATCCGCAAAGCGCAGGGACCTCGCTGATCACGGAAAACGCAAGGAAAAAGAAAACGAAGAAGGGCGTGCAATGCCTTTAAAGCTTCCAGCAGGGTTCGCTGTACCTGTATCCAATCGTTTGCCTCGTTGCACGAGATCGTCGAGATCGTAGAAGAATTCCGCGTATCTCTCGTATTCCTCCAAAAAATAAGAGATCTCTCAAGATCGTCGCATTGAACCTCGAGATTTACAAAAATCTTCCACGAAGAACCGCTTCCTCGCTCGACTCAATCGTGTTGCCCCGAATCGTCCTTCGAGGAAGCCGGAAAAGAAAAGAAATAACCTGCAGTATCCTGAAGAATAAGATTTATTCACTTTCATCTCCATGAACGTGATCGAAAAGGATTCGAGGTCGAGCATGCGAACACGGGAACACTGAAGTACAAAACATTTCCTTGAGGATTGCTCGTGGAAAACTATCCTTATGCATCGATCGTCAGATCATCGGATAGACGTGCGATCGCTGGATCACCGTTGAGGAGATCTTAGCACGTGGATCGTTTTACGGGCGGAATCGAGGTTCGAGGGCGACCTAAATAAGGGGAAGTGCGCGAGGTTGTACGGGGTTCAAAGTGAAGTGTCCCGGTCTAAGTGACATGGCCTTCATGATGAAGAAGAAAAAGTACAAATTCTCGGTGGAGGTTGATCTCGAAGAGCTCACTGCGGTGCCCTTCGTGAGTGCCGTGCTCTTTGCCAAGCTCAGACTCTTGGACGGAGGTTCCTTCGTCGATCACTCGACCAGGTAAGGCTCGACAATATTTATGTAATTTCTTAAATCACCATCCATAGACGGAGTTTCTATTTTTTAAGATGGAGCTACCACTTGTACTAATGTGCTCCGTGTAACCGATTTCACAATATGTGAAATGAATGAATATGTGTCTTCCTGAGTTAGATGGTTGTCTCGAAGAGTGATACAGGGACAGGAAGACTGCAGTTAATCATTCTATGATTGTTGCTGAGCATGAATAAAACTATTCGTGACATTCACAAGGTGGGAAGCGCCGTTTTCTAGAAGCGCGGCTGCTTGCTTTTTTATTGTACCGAATAAAGAGGATCAAGGTCAAAAGAGCTGGCTTAACGTCAAACGAGAGAAGCAAAATATTTAAAAACCATTCTCGAAAGCATTGTCATTAACTTTTTTAGTTGAATTTTTTTTCCTTGAAATACTTTTTAGTATATTGGTGAGATTTTGTTGATAAAAAAGGGCCAAACGATAATTACGACTACATTTACTTATTTAGCATTATTAAGTAATTCATTTTATTAATATTTTAATCCAATTGCAAGTCTGGGTTGCTAGAAAAATGTGTAAAATGTTTTTACGCATTATCGTATATACTGAATGCTTTCACAATTTCCGTTGAATCGATAAGTGAATACCAACAGAATTGAACAATAACAAGAAAGAAATTACTATTCAAATAACGTAGAAACGGCGGTTAATGATCATAGCAATCGATGCCGCTAAAATTTTATACAACAACAACCAACAACAACAACAACAACAACAACAACAACAACAACAACAACAACGTAGAAACATAAGTCTGTACCTCCGGTCTATGGTAGGTGGAGAATATGTTGAACAGAAAATCAGATGCGTGTAGCGAAGGCGTAATATTACATATTTGCCGAAAAAAATCAATATGCACTGCAGTTTAGTAAAATTTTACGAGTAAGTTTTAAAACTTTTTTGCATTTTTCATCACTTTTATATTATTATTGAGAAAAAGTACTTCTTTGCGGTATCAATGGTATATGATGTAGATGATTCATGTAGAATTGTTACACCGCTGACTGGACCTGTCCTCTCATGAAGCAGTCGGCATGTAAACGCGTATGTGCTCTGCTAAACAATTTTCTATTATTATTATTCCAAATATGACTGATAAACGATTTTTTTTTATATGTACCGAACGCTAACATAAAGTAAAATGAGTTGTAGAATAAGTATTAAATAAGTAAGTGTGGTCATATATATATCGTGTTAGATCTTATTTTTATCAGTGAAATCTCACCAATGTGTTCATAAACATTTCAGCTAAAAGACGTTAAATTAAAAAAATTATATTATCGCCTTAGGAACTGTTATGCCTAAAACGTTCTTAACCCATTAACAGTTTAACCTGTGACAGACACGGGCAGAGCGTTATGACAGTTTACGTTCATCCGAGAAGGCAAGACAAAACACGTATTTTTTTTACATTTTTTTTACATGCCGATGTATTTTAGAACGTAAAAAAATTACACAAATTTTTGTACCAGAATTCATAATTTGACCACACCATGAAAGGGTTAAAGGAGCCGTGACACGTACCGCATTGTGTGCTACATCACAAGCTTGATTGCGTCCGATGAAGATAACATAGGCTGAGGAGTAACGCAGTGACATTTATGAGCAAACTCCAAAGCGACAATCATGGAATTTTTACTGCACTCCGTATGCTTAACTTTGTCCCCATCATTTGTAGGTAGAAGGATTCTCGTATTAATCCTTCGATTGCAATGCGTTCTAAAAGCGAACCATCAAAACATATGGCACGATATTCACATAATAAGTACTCGTGACCGCGTGTATCGACGCTTTTCGTATACATTGATAGAATAATGCGGGCGTATATGTGCACCTTTAGCAGTGAAAGGATTAATGTAGAATTTATTCTAAGATGTAAGAGAAATATGTCGTTAATAGTTAGACGTTCAACGTATCGTTCAACGTATATAGAAATAATACGTCAATAGTTTGACGTTCAACGTATCGTCGCATAAGCTTGCTCGTTCTCAATACATATAGGTCTCTTTCTTTCTCGTGCGATATATTAGTGCAAAGCAACAGCATGTCCAGCTGAAAGAACATGTGAAAAAGGAAAGTTTCATATTTTGATCAACGAGACTCGCATACCTTTTAGATATCAACTTATGGTATATGACACGCTTCAGTTTAGGCCACTAACTCATTTTAAACTCTAGTGTATACTACATGAGCCACGCACTTCTGTAGACATACATTTATGGATATGCGTTTATTATTAATGGAGTATGTGGGAACAGAGTACTCAGTTATGGATTTAAAAAAATAATACACGCTATATTTGAAGGAACTTTGAAAGAATATGAATTTAATACTTTGTTTCTTTTTCTATCCACGATAGTTGCGTTTCAACTTCTGGTTATTCTATGTGCAAAGCTTTAACTTTCCAACAGCTAATCCCCAAAGTTCACATGTTGAACATAGCGGTACTGTTTGTCGCTTATTACATGACTTACTAAAATGTGGAATCAAATGTCTATTTAGGGCACGATAGCCAAAGTTTCAACCAAATTATTAAACTTCCATTGAAAATACGTAACTAGGATCTTGCCTCAAGCACGTAGGGGTTGTTTCGCTGGATTTCAGTAGCACATCCTTCGAAAATGCGATATCCATTTATACTATACCTTGATGTTATATAAGAACCAGTCCGAAGGATCGAAGATACGGCAGATCTTCCCTAATTTTTTATTTTTCTAATGCCGAAATCTTTTACTAAGTCTCTCGTAGTGCAATTCATTAGTCTTGCTTTTCCTTCATTTAAATTCACAATTTAGCAGCAAAGATGTCTTTGAATTATCAAAATAGCTTTTGAGATATGTTTCTATATTAACACCGAGTGTAATGGAATTAATGATACATACTGATAAAGTAATTGCTGATAAACATGCTGATAAAGATTTACGTATAAAAGAGACGATGAAAATGAATTGTCTGGTTGTCGACAGGAGTCGTGGACCGAGTGATGATTCGTGATGGAATAATACAATATTGCCATTTCAAGTGCATCATTTTGATCATTAACCGTTAATAATTGTTATCATCGTATTAATGTTAACCGCAACATTTAGTAATTGTCAAAGATAAAAGTACATGAGTAATAAACCGTACATTTCCGTATACCATGCACTGCGAAACAAGAAGATAAGCATTTGTACAATTTCAAAAATCATACCGATGTTGTAATTGTCTCATTTCTGTCGCATTAGCATTTGTTATAAGTTCTTTGTGAAGCAAAAGTAATTTGCATTGAATACATATTCTGGATGTATAATAGACGGATGCCTATTATGAATGGAACGTCTAGCTGGGGAATATTTTCGCTTCGCTCGAACCTTAAAGCCTTGAGGCATAATCTCAAGTATTCCTAGAAATTGAATTACCTATTCAAAGCTGGTGACATAATGTAGAATCCAGATATTTCTTGATTACACGAAAAGCGTGCTTGTTTTCAAGTACAAATTAGCAGGCAAGAAGTTTTTTCGTATGCTATCTTTGACATTAGACCTTAATGTTATTTGCTAAAATGCTAGGAAACGTATAATTTTATAATAAATTCGCCAAACCTTTTTCCGTTTCATATTTGAAAGCAAGCAAGCAAATAAGAATATTCACAATTTATTTCCAAAGACTAAAATATTCAGATTGAATAACGACAATATTTCGAATTACATTGAACAGATGTATATGCAGTCGCCATGAACACATATACATGGTTTGAAGTAGAACATTAACCATTATTTTGCTTCCCTCTTACTTAAAGAGAGAACGAAAATTAAGGGATTTGGGGTGGGTTGAAAACAAGAGTATTTTTTTTTTGAAAGACCATATATGTAGATTTATTCCATAACTCATTGCTTATTACCTTTGAATAAATTATATCATATAACGCTTGCAAAACGTTCAATCGAATTGAATTCACTTTAGTTGATAAAAGATTTATTTACTTCAACGTCCATTTTAGTCGTACATGTCTACCCAATTACATTGCATTAAACGGATGAAAAATAGTTTAAGTCCTTGGTCAAAATTAGTGTACGGAAATATTGTTCGTATCGCATATATTCAGCGAGTATGACACGGTGGGATTACCTAATCGATAATCGGCGCTCAGTGAAGATCGTATCTATCCTATCAGAGATAAATAATCAGAAATGATGGATACTGTCATCGATATTCTTCCTCGAGCGGCATACATAAGATACGTCAGTATGATAAATCATGGATACAGGAAAAAAAGATTTATACAGTTGTTTACGAGAAATTTGTTAAATAATGCAAAGTAGGTTACGCGAATCCTGGGCTGCACAAGCATTGCTACCTAATTTTGAGTTGAAACACCTTCCTTGTATTTAGGGATATATTGTAAGATACTTGAAAAGTAAAAGCACAAAGGTTACAATCCAGATTGCGACCTATTCTTATTTTCAACTCGACTATTCGGCTTGTTCGACCTGTTTTCATATAATCTGTAGAAAATTTTTCAGTAAGTTTAGGAATATTGTGAGAGTAATCAGGTAAATACACTTAAATACGCAAATAAATTCGGTGATCCGACATTGTACCAGTTATTATTTTGTTTTAAGTGTCGATTTTTTTTTCGTTGTATTCTGCTAACTAAATTATGAAACAAAGCTGTCGAAAGCAATGTTCAATATTTGGAGAATTAATGTCGATTTCAACTTGTTATGTATAGTGATTTATTCTGTTCAAAAGGGAATGCCTTACTGCGTGCACCAAGTAATTTAATCATCCAATCCGTTATTGAATATGTGGGAATAATCGGTGATTCATTCTGTACGCATTGTTTATACTTCGATATACGAGATTATGAAAAATATATTGGATTTGGGAAAAAATTCGTCCGCCAAATGACCTTAGCAGTCGGTGCCAAAAAATTAATTTAAAAAAAAAAGTTCATGGCATTCCTTTAATAAAATTTAACTGGTTTTTTTTACAGTGTGAAAATGAGCTCAATTAAACCAAATATGCTGCATTATTATCGACAATGTTTTGCCATTTTTCGGGTAGTCTGGGCGGTCTGCGTTTCCTAAGTTATTTGCAATTGACGCCGTCTATCGGGAAAAACGCTACGAACTTTTTCCAGATCCAATATGATTTAATGTATGGAAGTTCAGATCACTGGTTTTTCTCGCTGTATTGTATAATAATTTTGCGTTGTTGTATTGTATAATAGTTTTCCGTTGTGATAATATTTTACAGCGTTAAGTTACCTCATATTTAATATTCTAATCGTTTAACATTGTACACCACGTCGCTCATTCTTGTTCATGCATAACGATATTCCTGCACGTTTCCAGATGCGCGCAACATAAATTCCTACCGCGTTTGTAAGCCACTTTCCTCCAAGCGCTTTATGATAATAAGAAAATATATACGTAGGATAAAACGAATGAATATATGTCTGCGTATACTTTTCTCTCTCCGACCTGAAAAGTAATGTTCTCTTATTTTTCGTCTCTACGAAACTCATATTTAAGATGTTTAGAACATTACTGCTCAAAGTGAAAATTAATTATCATTAACTTGTATTTTTCGTGGATTTTCAAACTTTGTATACCCTTTATTTTACTTTTCATTGTCTTCTAACTAACTTTGACATATGATGCAAAGACGTTTGTGTACGCGTTTCACAGTAAATGTAGCCTTGTTGTAGTTATGCTATATTGAAATTGTAGACTTACATTTTAAATGTATACCGAATAACATACTCTAAACATTTTTTTACACTTTCAGGTTTATTTTATTTATATATCAAGGAATTAAAAAAAAGAGTTACAAAAAATTACTAAGCGTTTGTTACGGTAATTTTATAACTATCTATCGATAGAACGTGAAACCTATAACTAGCACAAGGCAAAAAAGGTAAAAGATGATATCTAGAAGTTATCGTAGATTATAGAAGATTAATCACTTATCTCCGATATATAATCTAAATTTTTTTATTACATTATTTTCTCTTATGTAAACAGTTTTTTGTCATCGTAATAATACGACTTATCGATTAACATTAGAACTGCGGACCATAATTTCGTCATATCGGAATACGCTATAAATATGTATGAAAAAAGCACCAAACTTTATCCTAAAATCACGATCATAAATTTCGAGAATGGCTAAGAAATAATACGCTTGTCACTGAAAGAGCTTCGAGAATTATAATGTTAATTTTATATATATATTCCAATGTTTATCTTGTTTTAATTTAATTTACAGATTTATTAGCAGAGCTCGATGAAGATTTAAGTATTTTACTTAACGATTCGAATATCGTATTCAGGGCGAAGAGTAAAATTGTTTCGTGAATGTAATACATTACGCCTGTGTGTCATGTACGGCAATTATTTTTGGGCAATCGTCTCTACCGAGAAGTAAAAATAAGTCAGCCATGTGCTATATTGTTTTTCTATATCGCCCATTTTCTCCCGTATTCCGAGTTATCGTTACATTATTGGCACTCCGGCGAGTACGAGTGCGATGCTGGACGCGAGCCAGTCTCCGATATCGAACGATTCAAGCCTTCCGTAGACGTCGCTTGGTGACGTCACTAATTTTGGAAATACTTATCATTGGCTGCTGATTATGTATAGTCTACAATCAGTAAGTTAGTAGTTCAGCGGCACAGTACCCAGTGTAGTATTGTTGGCTTAACCTAAGCAAACTTCTGAGACGTTACAGGCTTTTCAAATTAAATTCATCCTTTTCCAAATGGAATTCACCTCTTTGCGAATCAAATTCACACTTTGGTAAATGACGTGCCTTTACATCTACTTATATTATATTTAAAAAAAACATCAAATAATGCTAATTACATAGTAAGAAATGAATAAATTCAGTATAATTCATACAATCACATAACTGCATATGAAGATGAAGGTATATATGAAAATTATAAGCAGATATAATAATTCAAGGAGAATCGTTTATAGATTAGGTTCTCCTGCAACAGCAGACGTTAACATAACATTCATATTCATATAATAATTATAACAGTTCCAACAACGTTATTAATTACATCTACTAAATTTTGCCGATTTAAAGAATCAACTATCATATTTCTTAAGCTAATCTTGATTTTCGAAAACGCTTCTTTGATAGGGTTCGACATTGGAAAATATAGTGATAGAAAAACTAGAGTGTGCCTTGTCCAATCAACAAGGTCACACATTTCTTGTATCTCGTGGCTACTTGCGTTGTTCAAAATCAACCAAACTTTGTCCAGATTATCGACTTCCAATTTCTGAAGTAATTTTCGAGGAGAGTCGCCGAATTTTTGATTTCTTATTATGTAATTAACATTATTTGATGTTTTTTTTTAAATGTAACATAGATGTAAAAGTATTTGATCTGCAAAAAGGCGAATTTGATTTGAAAAATCTGTAAAAGACTCTCTGAGCACGCCTATTCCTACCATTGACACTCAAGTCCCTACATTGAGGCTGTTGATGGCACAAGTTGCAGAGGAATAGGATCCCTGTGCTTACGAGGAATCTACCAAACCCCACGATTTACTGTTTCTGCATTCCACGATTCTATCCATGTTTACGTCGATGCTTCGAGACTCGTCGCTCACTTGGCGATATCTCACTCGGTCTCGACACCTCTCATCCACTGCCTTTGTCACGGAGTTGAACTAGATACGTGACTGCTCAGTAAATAATACGATTGTGTTGAAAATACGTGTGTGCAAAGGTGTGCGCTTTTCGTCGATTAAACCCGCATACCTCTCATAGGTTTTCTTAGGTAGAACAAATGCTCCTTGCGAGCAATTGTAAATCCTAGATGGAGTGGATAGGGAATAAAAGAAACCAACGAGTAGTTTACGACGTTTCGACTCTGTCGTGGGTCATCATCCGTTATATTCACCTAAAGAATTAGAATAATTAACGTCGTAATAAATTTTTGATGAAAAAATCATCGATCGTTGTGTGTAATCGCGTATAATCGTTGGGTAAATCGCGGATGTACGGATAGAAATTAAGTAAATCATGCGCATCTGTTAAAATGTGTAGAATTAACATTGGCCGAAATATGCTATGGAAATGGATGTAAATCGTGGAAACTAAGAAACATTATTCATGAAAAAGAAAGTGTGAGATGGAGAACATGGAGACAATGTTGGATCAAAATATGGACGGGCTCTATAAAGGAAAGAAACCTTAGCAGTGTAAAAGATATACCTTAGTAGTGTGTAAAAGAAAACTTATTATTAATGTCTCTCCACGTGCAAAGATGCGAAAGCACTTAGATGGCTGATAATCGATCTACACCTGGTTGTTGCGTAACTTTATACGATAATGATTTGATTCGTTTTAGCCAAGATATAGATGTCGCTTGTCAAATTTCGTGGAAATGAGAATCAATCTGAGAAACGTGAAGTTCTCAGGCTGAGTTAATAGTACGTATTCCGCACCAGCTTAGCCTCATCATTGACCTTCCTCACAATTGACGCAAATGACCTCAAATGACGCGCTCTAAAATAGTCGTAAGCTTGTCATATTCATGTGGAGTTTATTCTGAAAAGTAAGACAAATAAGTAGCACCTACGCCAATGGCTGAACGTGTAACGCATCGTCCGTTCTATCTCACTCGTTCGCGCTACGTCTTATTTACTCTCTTTCCCGTGCAACTAGTTGGTGCGTGTGACCGTTTCCGTAAATAGCACGGCAGATCGAAAGTAAGTACCATTAGTGGCCTACGAGAAAGGGAGGACAGGGACAGCAGAGGGGCGATGGCCTTTTTTTGCTGGGCAAGCATATCTGCACTTTTGACATTCACCGAGTTCCAACATTTAACCCTTTGCGCTCGACGACTTTTTCGGTCAAGCGTAAACGGTACACGCAGACATATTTATTATATGTACCAAAGACATATATTGTATTTTACGACAAATTTTAATGTGTAAAATATATGTCCACTAAAAGAATAAGGCATTATTAAAAATGTAATATACAACAAAGTACATAAATTTGTTTAATTGTTATATATGTGATAATTAATAATTACGAGTAATGGTTAAAATTTGTTTTTCAACGAAAACAAATGAAAAACAAAAAGTCTTATCTCCGTATATTTACCTACTCCCTCTTTTCTTAAATATTTTATTTCCCTCGTTTTTTACTTAACAAATTCGAATACAGCGGGTTCCTTTTACCAGTCGAAAAGTTTCGTACTGTTTGACTTTTACAATCGAACAGATAGCAGCGCCACGTGTACCGAAAATAGTACAGGATGTTAATTAACTACTCTAAACAAGCTAATTACTTATGGATCGATGAAGAAATGAAATATTGTGTGACAATATATCGGTCTTTAGCCAAAACATCAAATGGCTTGAACGACAAGTTGGGCAAGAACGGCGTGGCACCGAACGTGTTAAGCTGTTGACGTTTTATGGTATAAAGAAGTACTTCTGTGTACCACGATTCTATCTACGTTTACGTGAATGCCTTGAGGCTCGTCGTTCACTTCACGCTTGCTTACTGGATCGCGAGACTTTTGATTGACCGTCTTTGTCTCGTGGTTGGATTACTACATGTGACTGCTTCAACGTATAATACACTTAGACCGAAAATACGCGTGAGAGATGTCCGTCTTCTCGTTCAATTGGAGACAAATCTCTTTTGGAGATTTTCTTGTGGGTCGCTAATGGTACGTGTAAGAGAGTACGTCCGCTTTGTATTCTCTCAATGAGACGCGTGTTCTGTCAACTGCCAATTTTCCAGTCGTGCTTATGCTTACGGTCATTGATGGATATACGATATTAGGAGCTGTCAGTCACTTTTATTTATTTCTTCAAGAAATCACAAGTAAGGTAAAGGTACCAGTAGTTGACACTTTAAGGAATTTTTCCGTATTCGTTCGCATAGCTCAGGCTAAGTACACTTTATGGAAAATTTATGATTAGTAATCGTTGCATAAACTATTCTTTTATTATACTACGACAACTGTTTGTTCCTGATGGCAATAGTGAAAAAAAATGTTTTTTCTAAAAGTAAAATTTGATTCGATAGTTGACTCTGAGCAAAAACAATAATTTTAGTAGTCGAAATGCTTTTATTTCAGTAGTTGACATCGGCAGAAAAATCAATGAATGAACTAGTCGTAGTAATGTAAATAATTCAAACTTGCGATACTTAAATTTGAACCAATTCCTTAGCGATTTACACACACACACAGACACATCAAAATACGCAAAAATCGTCACGCAGATCCTCAATGGCTGACTATGCACAGTATTTTGCAATTAAGCTGATGAAGAACGACACTATATAGAATAAGGTTTCTAATAAGATTTGATGTATTCCAGCTTCTGGTTTCTTTATTTATTTACTTTTTTTTGAAAAAGTGCGAAGTACAGGTACGGTCTCAACTACTGGTGCTTTTATCTTAAAGGGTTTTCCAATAAGAATTAGCGTTTTTGCCGACTTAGAGCTGCACTGCTGCTATGTTTTGAAAAAGACAGAAAGGAAAAAACACTTGCAACCATGAAAGTCATCATGGTGTCGTACAGTACGTAATAGCAAACGACGATCTTCCGAAACTTTCTTGAGTCGAGCTCATCTGTGCGTGCTACAGATCGCGTATTTCGTGACAGGTTTGGACAATTTGAACGGTCAACTGAGCAGACGATTCGGAATGTTATTAAGAAATTCCAAACTACCGGGTCGGCGGTGGACCAAAGACCACCTGTGCGTGCTCGTTCTGGGCAGTTGAGCGAAAACATTGCTGCAGTCAGCCGGAGTGTGGTTGGGTCACGATGCTCTCAGTTCCTCGTCGTTCGCAGCAGTTGTGCCTTTTCCAAACAACAACGTGACGCATGCTAACAAAGAATTTGCTTCACCACTCCGATAAAATATAGGGGAAACAGGAATTGAAACCTCCATGGTCCAGCGTCGTGTGCTTGGGGAATACTAGGTTGTTCACTAAGTTCGCGGAATGGAAATCAAAAAACTAATTTCTGGTCCAAAAAATGACTTTAATCGTTAAAGACTTTAACATTTGGAGTACGCTCGAAATGTCGCTGACTTAGTCGTATTCGAGTGTGTTTTTGTTGCATCCCGCACCCACTATGCACACAGCCATTTGAAGCCCAAAACTTAATTTAAATATTGCAAAAAAATACTTCAATTTTGGATGCGTTTCTTATGAAACATAAAATATTAAACTGACGTCAAAGTTTTAGTTCTGCTGTTGATGGATAATCGGCGCTCCGCGAACTTATTGAACAACCTAGTAGATGTTGGCACAAGTAGCGACAGATCCCAATTTTCACTGAGTGATGAGACATGTTTCGACCTCCGTGTCTTAGATTTTTCGTTTGAAGAGGATATGTAAAACGTCTA
Organism: Ampulex compressa; assembly: GCA_038496175.1. NCBI lineage: Eukaryota > Metazoa > Arthropoda > Insecta > Hymenoptera > Ampulicidae > Ampulex > Ampulex compressa. The sequence continues at coordinate 5,173 of JBCFXI010000207.1, read as the reverse complement.
CGCTACCAATTCACAAAATATTCAACAGCTTAAACTCAACATTTAAAATGTCATCGGCGAAGTTCCGGAAGAAATGGAGAGGTTCATTCTTTTTTATTCAATAAAAATTTCTGAAATTCGTTGAATATTATGAGTTTTATTTCAATGAAACTTGAGGTAAATCCTCTTAATAAATCCATTATTTACTAACTCTTTCGCTGCCGAGAAAAGGTCCTGCATTGGCTGTCAAAAACGTGTTTTAAAAAAAAAACAACAAAACTTCTTTGCATTCAATATTAGTTAGCAGTAGATACAGTTTTATAATGGCATTTATAAAAATAGGGATATTAACAAATTTTGCATTAGTATTATTATATTTATATTAGAGAGAGAAGCGTATTATAAAATTAATATTATAAATTATATAAAACCAGAACTAAAATATTATTATATAAAAATTGTATAAAATATTATAAAGCGAAGCGAATTTGAACAATCACATGTAGATAATGTCAGGATACGATTATATTATTACGAGGCCCTTGACCTTCCCACCACAGCGATTTGCTCAAGACTGTTGCTTCGGGAAAAGATCTAGTGACGTGTCGCAGCTAGCAACGAGTGCGACATAAGTGGCAGAGCACAAGGAATACGATAGTACATACAGGACATACGACCCTCGTACGGCGCACATACACACGCGCACAGGTGCTTGTCGTTAAAAAGCCTACATGTTCAAATATTGAAACAGTATTATAATAATATTCGATTATAAATATTTAAAAGGTTGTGCTGCTTAACTAGATAAGGAAATATGCATTTAATTAAGCTCATTCTCCACAGAAATGATCTTTTTTTATAGAGGAGATAGAATCAATTTATATATACAGACGGCTAGAAATTATTTACATAGATACGTTTACGGGATAAAAAAAATATCGACACAGAACAGAAATAAAATTTTCAGGGGTAATAGAAATATGTAAATAATAAAAGAAGGTAGTTAAGTAGTTAAGAATAATAATAAATAATAACGTAGGTAGTTAAGAATAATTTTTCTTTTCTTTTCAATTTTGCTTACCATTTATACTATAAAATCTCATCTGAATCAAGGTTAAGGTGTAATCCAAAAAATCGAGATGTAATTTAAGTTGCGGAAAATCAACAGGCTAATTTTTTCTATGTGTTGCCGATTTCACGTTTTTATTTACCAGATAGATCGACATTCGTTTATTACATCAATAAAGAGCTTAACTTGATTCACCTTCATTTTATTGACGTTAATTTACGCACATAGGAAAGCTCGACTTTGTTTCAAAGAAATTGAATCCATTTAATATGATTCTTTGTCTCGACATTGTAATGTTGGTTGTACGGTAATTGATAAATATTTAATATATTACGAATTGTTGGAACTTTATTGGGACATAATTATATATCCCAGTAAAATAAAACGTTTTAATTAATAATGAATAAAAGGCTTACGCTAACGTCTCAATACGATCTCTCCAGTTTTCTTCTGTTCCTTAGAAGTTACACAATGTACACAACCACATACATACATGCATATGTAGTAAAAATTCTGGAAAATGTGGAAATTGTGCGTAGTAGCGTGAACAATATTTGAAAGGTTCATATTATTTTGTGAACATTATTCTATTGTACAATACTGTTTAATTAATTACAACGATCTTTCATAGACATACTTTTGCACGTTCATTGCTGCAAATCATATACGATTTTAAACTTTGCGTTGCCCTGCTTTATGCGCTCTCAACCTTCGTGGAAGGACCTTCAACGTTGGGAAAAGTAGAGCAACACGATTAAGGTAAAACAACAAACAAGACGGAGCTGTAACTCAGTTTTCATTGATCCTCCTCGTTTACCTTATTGCAACTTAATATTATCCACGTGAAAATAAATTTCTCTGTCAGGCAGCATGAATATCGATGCTTAATTATGAATTAAAAGTAAACTTTGTTCTCCACTCCGGTATATAACTGCCGTCAGGTGTCGGCAGGACTTCGCAAGGCGGAAATTACTTCTATTGATATTAGTCGAAGCTATCGAAGATATCAATATAGTAGGTTTACAATATCTCGGAAAAATTGCTGGCGTTTATGATGGTAAATTATCCTTTATTTGTTACAACTCTGTTGCGATAATGAAAAGATTAAGCGAATCTATTTATTTTTTCTTTTTGGACCTTCTTTTTATTCAAAGATATGTATAGTAGTATTTATTACGCTAAAAGTCGTTAGCAAGGATATTAACTGACAACAAGCAAGTTGCACGATTTTTGTTTAAGAATATTTATACATATTATCGCAGGCCAATATTCAAACTTACTTAGTTTTTTTGTGAACTAAGGATTGGCACAGAGCAGAGCATAAAAAAATCATTGATCAAAGTCAACTCTGAACTACAGATCCTCTCATGACTTTGCATACTACGCTTGATCCTTCGTCTCTGAGAAATATTCCAAATCTGTTAACTTTTTCCTTGACGCAACAAATATAACATGTTTTATAAAAAATCTTTGAAAAATTTTATTCAAAATTCTTCTTAGATGGTTAGTAGTACAAATACTTATTATTTGCTGGTTATACGTATTAGTAGATCTTCAACGATTGATGAAATTTGTTCGGATAATTCGCTGCGTAAGAGGGTTAATCTGCGTGCAGTTTTCTCTGTTGAGAGGATTATCTGCTTTTCCTAATCTCCATAACGACCTATTTCTGGTATCATCTGAGAGTGTAAAAAAAGGCTGGTGACATTATTGAATGAATAAATCTGGCTTAATTGCAAGTTCCGTGAAAAGAAATTTGCTTTCTAAAGACCCAGCATTTTCGTGGGAAAGTATATTATACTCCGTGGAGAAGATTTAAACTACATGGTTAACTGGTTTGCACCACCGATTTCAATTGAAACTCATTTACCTATATATAAACGCGTGCAAACTTCAATCTACGTTTGCACGCTTAATGTATCTATGTACATACTTGCTTTGGTTGGCCTGCACGATTCATGTTCAATGAAAATACATACAATTTCTCTGTAAATAATGTACGGTATCCGAAGATCAAAAGAACGACTCTGCTTTGATTGACAGAAGACTATATATGTTTGACATGAGATTTCGCATTTTTGTCCATATTACATAACTATGTGCATGAAAGAAATCGATTGTTCTGATCTTTTGCTGTCAATTGCATGCTTATTTACATATGTATACATCTTAGTTTAGACTATGTGCTTATCAGAATATTTTTGTGATTGACTGTAGCTGAATTTCATGTACCTATTTGTTTTTGTTAACATAGCCTTTGAACAAGAACACAAATACGTAATAACCTCTTACAGTCATAGAATAATTTAAACAAAAAAAAAGTGTATTTAAATAAACTTGATCACTTCCGGTGTTTATCATATTATATGTATAATGTAGAACTCATTTGCTTTAATTGATTTTATACGCAAATACTCCAAAGTTGATGGTCGATTGTATTTTATAAGAAATAGTAAGTGTAATAACAATTTTAAATTACTTTCATATTACGGTGTTACTAAACCTATGAAATATATTACATGCGCTTTCAAGGTTTTAGAGGTAGATATGACAAATAGTGGTATATTATCATAATGTATTCTATACATATTATATAAGGACTTTATAGATAGCTGAATATAATAATTTTCTACAATGCATGACTCAGGAAGTATATGCCATTAACGCTAAACCTACGAGCCACTTCTTGGACATATTTATGTACACTGCAAATATCCTTAAAGAAGAAAAAGGCTCAGCAGAGATGCCAATAGATTAATAGAATGATTCGCAGTCTTCGGTAAAATCGTGTAATACCTAAAAAAAATGCTCTCCTATAAAGCACACCAATTTTTCTAATACAATACTGACCGGTCATTTGAACTGCTTCGATAGATTTAGTGTCAAGAAAATGTCGGTTATCTACGATTAGCATAATCTTTAGTCAACCACTATACTCTATTTTGTGATTTAATTTACTTTATATATTTACTATGGGGAAACGTACAAAGCCGCGTTTTATGAAAGGCAAATAAAAAATATTAAATCCTACATTGCATTCATAATCCACCTTTGAAAATATACACTATATTCTCGCGATAAAGTTTTGCTTCAGTATTCGTTTGCACAGTTTCGTTCGTCCTTCGCTCGTTTCTCCCGAGTTTGAACCATGACCTTCCGCGAAATCGGCTCTTTCTCATCGAATGGAGAACAAAGTGGAATCTCTTGGCGCCCCAAGTTTCCAGGCTACCGTATAGATGTCGTGGAGTTAATTAAAAAAAAAATGGTGGGTGTAAAGTAAGGAAAGGGCAATAAGAGGAAATGGATTTGTCCCCGATCGATCTATCGGCTCTGTTTCTCTCATTGGCCAAGAGGGCTCCAAATATTAGCGCGATACACAAAATTTGTGATCAGTTTTTGTGTATGTATTTGCCTGCGGATTTTATTATAGATTTATCGAAGCCTAAGCTTATCGTGGCGAATTGCCGATGGTCGTCCGCAAATAGAATCGCAGTGTGCACGCACAGGAAACGTGGAGTCGGAAGAAATCACGGGCCTGACTAGTGTGAGGATTCATGTGCGACTAAGCAGTGCATATGGAGCAGAGGTCCACAAACTTCTTGTCCCATAGATTACGTGCCCATTTTTTTTGCTTTGCGCAGACCCTTGTTTTCCTAATATTGATTGATTACAAATTGCTTATTAGTTTTTGCAAAATTTTTTTGCTAACTTGAATGTGTTTTTAAAATTCACACAGATCTGACTCTTTGATAGGGTTTACTTTAGAGCCGAACATTTCGAAATAAAGAAATATAAGTATATTGTTTTATAGTTAAACATTTATTAAGTGACACACAAAATACAAAGTAACACGTATTGCAACCACACAGACCAATTTTTTTTTTCTGTCATTAACATGGGCCCCCTGTAGGTTAAGGTCGATTCCTGGGGTTCGATATAGACCACTTTAGGAATTACTGATATAGAGTATTTCCGAATTTTTATTATAATATTTTAGAGTTTTTAAAGCAGTTTTTAGATTTTAGGGTCGTACAGCAGGTTTTAGCAGAGAAGGTTTTGATTATAAATGCATATTTTGAAATGTATTTACCGCGTGCATGCCATAAATTGAATAAAAATAAAAAA